>VURO01003342.1:0-11211 GCA_015108175.1 Pelvicachromis taeniatus | reverse complement strand
TGAATCTGATCAGATTCAACTCTTACCCCCCCCCCCCCCACACACACACACACACACACACACTCTCACAAGCACACATAAACCATACTCTTGCGCATGCCTCACCAGACTGTGCAGGGTTGCAGTTGGGCTGCTTGTACATTGGTAATGTAGCACTGCAGCAGCATATTCACTGTCACAGCACTTTTACAGCAGTCTGTGCTTCTCCTTCCACCCCCACAAATCCTCAGAGAGCCTGACCTTTGCATTCAGCCATGTACACACGCACATAGTCACTCCTGCCATTTACACATTACATCCTTTTCATATGATGAGATACTGATGGCATAGTGGGGTTTTTGTGGCATATCTCATCATGACACAAGAGGGCAACCTACTCCTTGTGTATACAACTTTAGTACTTCTAGTACTAGTATATTATGCTTTTCACTTTTCACATCCTTATCACTTTAGACACTTTACGCACTGAGCCCATTTAATATGCAGTGTCTACTTATTCTCAGAAAAGCAGGTGTGATATGAGTTATCCAGGACTTGACTATTGCAATAGTATAATTAAAACCTCACACAAAAACAGAAGTACCCTAATGCATTGGATTTTCTAATGATTAATAAAGATAATAAAGTAGAAAGATCTGATGTAATCTAATACTTAACAGATTATAAGGAAATTAAATTGGAAAAAGTTTTAAAAGATTTAGTAAATAAATGAAAACAACAGGAGGGAATCAGCATATAACATTTGAAAAACAAAGAAATCTAAATTTAGAGAGGCTTGTACTTGATTATCCATGAAAATATATTTTCTTAATGGAAAAATCACTGTTCAATCTATTATATGCATTTTAGCTTTGGCATATGCAGATTTAAATTCATTATAGAATAGAATAATATCCACTTACTAGACAACTGTGCATACAATTATGTGCATATGAGCTTAACTATGTAATAATATCTATGTACTGGAAAGCTGGACATGCAATCAGCTGTTTGTCTACTTATACACAATGATGTTATGCATGAAATTATTGATGACAGATACAACAAAGAGAAGAAATGATGCAATAAATGATAAATCACGCCTAGTGTTAAAACCAACTATAATTTATTTCCAAATCATTTTATTTCTGTGCCTGCCTTCACTGGTTTCTGAATAAGTAGGACAGGGGCAGGTCTATGGAAACATGAGCCGGAACAAGGTCAAAACCAGGACACAGCAATATGGAGAATGCCCAAACATACACATGCACACAGCCCTGAGAGGCACACCAACACAATAGAATACAGTGTTCACTCATTTGGAAAACAATGGCACAATGCCCAAATATCACATAATTAGTTACTCTACTGTAACAGCAGACAGGAACAACATCTTGCCATTGCTACAGTGTGATTATTGCTGTCTGTGTCATGATTTGTCAGAGACCAGCTGGGGAATTAAAACAGTATAGTGATCTATCAACTAAGTAAATATTAAACATATCTAAGTATTTAGAGAACATTTTCCATATTGTATTTTTCTTCAAAATGTAAAAAATGTCAGTAACATGCACAGCAGGGCTGACCAAAGACGATGTGTTTTTGAATTTGTGATGCTGTATTTAATTAGTAACAAGCATCTGCATTGCATGAATGGCAACATTGCAGTTTGGAGTACAGGAAAGGCTGATCAGGCTTTGTGTTGTTTATGTGGTTTGTGTGAGAGAGGCATGAGAGTGAGAAATATAAAAGGTGTGAGAGACAGCATGAATTTCATTCACATATAGTTCAGCATTGTGACTCTGATTCTAAAATGTGTAATCCAGTAACTGGTTGTGCAAGAAGAGAAACAGCCATGGATTACATGGAAACAGAGCATCAATCAAAGCTGCCAATATCCAGAAGCTTCAACAGGCTTTAGTAACAGCAAAGGTAGCACAGAAATTTGATTGGTCACTGTGACTGAAATGGACACTCTGATTGGCTCAGAATTGCGCCTAGCGACAAAGGCAGTGTCATAGAAAGCCCCCAGAATTGATTCACTAGCTCCCTTCTGGTACCCATGGTGACGCAAATGCAGCCCCTGTCTATGCCCCACCCTGCCTTCCCCCTCCACCTCCACCACACCCTTCTTTATGAAGACTCAGTACATGTGCCAAGGGCAACCATATAAATGCATATAAACAAAAAAATAAAATAAAATGTGGATTACGTTTGATTAAAAACCATATATTTTTCACACTATCCGCAAGGATCTATTAAATTTATCCATGTAGTGTAACATAGGGCACAGACAGCATCCGGTACAGTCTGTCTCTCTCATCTCCTCTTCTTTTCTTTTTTTCCTCCCTCCATCACATACTGAAATAGCTTGAATCAAACAATTCTCAGTGGGATTAAGAGTAAATCTAGCCTTATATGCATGGATAACCTAGATTTGTCAATCAAACAGTTCACTGGGGAATAGGCCAGTGTACTGTTTCTGTATATGATTGGAAAATGGGGACAGACCTGCTATCTGTAGATCAATACTGCATGAGAAACTCTGTAAAAATACTAGTCAATATACTACCACATACAGAGTGGTAACACGTTAAATAATCGAATGCATCGATATTTAGACTGGCTGGTAGTGTCCACTTGTTGCCACAAGGGGGAGCCTTTAAAAATCAGTCTCTTTGTTCTCCATTGCAGTTTCCATTTCCACAGACAGACACAGACTGATATCAGAGGCAGGCAAAGCTATAAAGCCTTATATTAGATTAGCACCCTCACACACTTCAAAAATTGTATCACTGCTAAAGATACACTAGCAGGCTGGGTGTCTACTACACATTTCCTCTGCCTGCGGAAATTAAAATGTCAACTGTCCCAGATGGGAAAGGAGATGCGGATGTCAGCTACCGAGTCTAACAATACCTGCGCATTCTCATCCAGCCTGATACATATCAAAACAAAGAAGAGGCAGAGAAATACTTCTATCAGTTACAAATTAATACAAGTAAAGATTATGCAGAATATATGGCAAGCATTGGACATTTCTACTGTACACAATTTACACACAACGAGCTGTAAGGCATAATTTATCCACACTTAGGTGTCTCATATATATTGTACATGCACATTACACCTGCACAACATTGCAGCCCTGTGTAATGTCTATTTTTACTTTCTTAATAGCCATGCAGCATGGAACATGCATTAGTCAGTGGTGCATTCGAAGTGCAGAGCTTCTGTGCAAGGGCATGAAAAAAAGAATGAATTATAGAGGAGAGTGCTGGCCTGCAGAGAATCTGACACTGAGAAATGACTGAGATGGTTCTGTGAGGTTGCTCCACTTTGAAGATAAATGAAGATAACTATTTATAAAATAATAACTTGCCTATATCATTTCAGCTTGAGCTCTTATGCTTCCGCTTACCGAGGATAGCAAACACCAATTTCCACTCTCATTAACATCAAAACTTAAACATCTACTTGGGCAGCAGCAGAAACATGTTCCTTCTTAAGCTGTGATGATAGGGATATAAATTATATGCTCTAACTGTCACACATTGTGCGAGTATTTGTGTTAGTTTGCATGTATGTGTTTTGTTGGCTGAGGAGTGTGTTGAACAGTGAGGGAAGAAAAACCTATTACCAGTTGCTAGTTTAATGTTTACCCACATCTTTTCTGTCTAAGGCTCACTGATGAATGACTGCTGCAATAAATGCCACCTTCATTATTGTTATGGCATTCTGCTTTAGTGTTACTCAATTCAGTTGCCTTTTGAGGCTGTGTGGCTGTTGTGTTTTTAATATATTGGGCCCTTTTTGTCAGAATAAATATCAGAGGCATGCCTCTGTATTGTTCAGTACAAATCCAACAGCAACACAAACTACAGCTTCCTACAGATTGTAAAGTTGAATTCAGTCCTCTCACACCATATGTTTAGCACACAATATATGTAGTAATTACATATAGTAAGTAATTTAAGGTGACTGATTTTTTTCAGATATAAAAATGCAAAGTTTAAAGTCAAGGACAACGCAAACAACATGGCAGCACGGTGGCACAGTGATTAGCACTGTTGCCTCACAGCAAGAAGGTCCTTTGAAGGTCCGGGGCCTTTCTGTGTGGAGTTTGCATGTTCTTCCTGTGTTTCTGTGGGTTCTCTCTGGGTACTCCGGCTGGGTTGGTTTAACTGGTAATTCCAAAGGTGTTAATGTGAGTGTGAATGGTTGTCTATCTCTATGTGTTAGCCCTGTGACAGACTGGTGACCTGTCCAGGGTGTACCCTGCCTCTTGCCCTATGGTAGTTGGGATAGGCTCCAGCCACCTGAGGCCCTGACAAGGATAAGCGGAAAAGAATGGATGAATGGAAGAAACACAAGAACAATGCTGTCTAGTTATTAGTTTGAAATTTAAAGCAGAGTGAAATCCTTGGTTACTTTATGCGCTGCTGCCTTTCAAAGATGCTCTTCATGGCATCGTTAAGATGATTCCACCTAATCGTATTGGAGGAGCAACATGGTAGAATTATCACTTTACACACTTTACAGAAGCCCTAATCCAGCACAACTGGGGATAGTGACAGTTATAGCTGAATAAAAAATGCTTGGATAGGAATTCTCTTTTGAAAACACCTGAAGGAACAGCAGCAATATTTTGGCACTTTTAAACATTTGGTATAACAAACTGCCAAATGTACCGTTTTTTAATATAATGCATGGAGATCTAATATGATGCTTTCACAAAGGTCATGCATTTCAGGTTTAGACTGGATTGTTTCTATTACAGTTCTCTGCTAGAGGACAAAGCAAAGTGAGTGAGGATTAGGACAAACATCAGGCAGTAAAGGGCTTAGGGAGCAATTACACTCAAGCCTTATCACGAGCACCTCATTTATAGTAGTCTTTTAACAAGCAGAATAAATGTCTTTTTATTTTGGTATCATGTTTTTAGCACTTTTTTTTTTTTGTCTCTGCACAACTTTGCTCCCCTCACTCCCATTAAGCAGATTCTCACTTCATTATGTGCAATGTGATGCATAGATTATCTGGCCCAGTATCTGCTGTGAGTTTTGGTGTGCATGAAAGACTGAGTTCATCTATTTGCTAAATCCCTTGCTACCTGATCTCACTATCTACTATAAAATCAAACCTTAACATAATTTAACACACTATCAGCAATGCAGTGGGCTGTGTGCCATATGCGGCTCTACATGAAGCAGAGATACACAGAGTTACACTCTTTTTGAATCTAATGGCACATCTCAATTATGCAGTACTGCAATTAAAATATAGTATAAATAAGAAATGAATTGCACTAGCCATTGTATAGCTGCTGTTGCTCAGTTTGTGAGATGAATGTGTAAAATGCCCTTAGGCTCATAGTCTCTGAATGAGTGACATGCTTTTGTGACTAAAACCAAAATAATGAGAAAAGTAATGCCTGACTGAACACAATGCGTATACCAATCATTTTGATCAAATGTAAATAGCAACTGAAAGAATGTAGTGAATAAATTCTGATAGTCATTTCCCCAAATAAGGCATAGCTGTTTATGAACCACAAAATAATAAAAGAAATACATTATTGTTAAATGTATTGTTTCCTGAAAAAAGGAACAATCGTAATTGCGAACAGCATAATGATTATTTATGCAGACCATGAACAAACTGAAGAAATAATATTGTAACCAAAATACTCATCCTTACCTTAAATCAAACAAAATTGAATAGCAATGAGCCAGAGGTCACTTTTCTTAGTAACATGCTATTTAAATCCACAGCAAAAAGCCACATAAAAGTAGCAACTGCAAAGTCTAAGAACATTATTCATGTAATCCCATCCTTCATCCTCCTGTATATGAAGTATTTAACTTTCAGCAAAGAGCTGAAAAATTGTTATTTTGGATTCATATGCATGGCAAAATTATTTTTATTTTGCCTCTAGGACTTCTGGCTTTGAAAAATAACACTAGACTTATCTAGGGCTTCACATGTCCCTAATACAGCCATATGGAAAAGAGAAAAAAAGGTTTTCTAACAAACTCAGCTCACAGCTCCAGTTTATAGAGAAAAAGGAGGAAGAGTTGAGCGAAGAGGCCACCTGTGTTTTCAGAGGCAAGGAAGGATTGTATAGCTGCAACAAAGCTTTGTAATAGCAGTTAGCAACCAAGTTAAACCAAAAAGAACATCAGGGTGAGCAAAAAAGAGAACTGAGTGATAACAAAAGAAAGCGTAAACAAGCTTACAAAATGTGTCAGCCATTTTCTGTGAGCCTGCAGTTGCACGAATCAACAGGAGAGGGCATAAGAAAGAGAAACAGCAAAAGGAAATCAGTATGCGTAGGAGGGGGAGAAGAGATTCTTTGTTTAAGAAATAAAATGAAGCGATAGGAAGACAAAGACACTGATTGAAGAATTGAGCTAGAAATGGCAAGGAAATGAGGGAAAAATGAAGATGAGAAGGAAAGCACATGAGGCTGAGAAAAGAGGAGTAGTAATCAGGAGAACAAAGACAGGGGGGAAAGAGAGAGGCAGTCAGTGGGAGGAGAGAGTGTGGCATGAGCCAGGCTTACAGCATCATCACGGATCTTCCACACCCATGTCTCATTGTTTTATCCATACACTACTAGATTGGATGGCGGGAAACACAGAGAAAGGTCCAGCAATGAACAGACATGTAAACCCAAAAACACAACTCTGTGTATGCGTGTGTGTGTGTGTGTGTGTGTGTGCGTGAGTGGCTACAGGGAATGACATAGCCTATAATCTTTCTAATATCATGTTAAAATAATACTAGCACCAACCCTAAATGCCCACATTAATGATTCATTTTTTATGACAGATGGTTCATCCACAAATAAACCCAGCAGACCAACTTCGCAAAATGAAAAGCTACATGTGGGATGAGATGACTCATGTCCTGAACAGAAAAGCTCACTGCATCACACACTAAGAAAAATGACCTGGAGGAGCTGAATGTCCATTTTAAAAACACAGAGATTACAAGGAGGCATTTTCACACTGTAGCATTAATCACTGTTAAAATGGGCTTTCTCACTGTGTCTGCATGGCCATATCAATGTCCTGTGATCATACACAAACACACACACACTTGACTCACTGTGCATCCTTTCAGATACCATGGATTAATATATGATATGTCTGTACACACACAGGCTGTGCAGTATATGTCATATTTTTATTTGCTGCATACATACACATACTATTCCTCCATATCATATAAAACGTCAAGTCTTAACCTTTATGAGAACTAATAAGCAATCTTGTTTGAATTTGTCTCATTGGTTTTCTTTGGAAAAGGTTTTAATACATTAACTAATACATTTAACAGGATCATGTGTGGTTTGTGTTATATTGAACAATGTAGAACTTTTATTTTAAGAGAAATTAGATTGAGAACAATAAGAGTGAAAGAAAGAAAGGTGTGACATGCAGGCATGACACTGCAGGGGAAAAAAGTGTTGCGTTTTGGTTACATTAAATAAACCATTAGCACATTGACAACTGGGCAGGAACATTCAGAGAGATAAGAATACATGGCATATACTTTACTCAAGATGTTTAGTGGGAGAACTAGGCAAGTCAAATATCCACACGGTGAAGAAGAACCCTGCAGCTACAGCCTCAATCCCTCTAACAGCCAACATCTGATTCCATCCATGTGTGGCAACAAATAAATACGACATATGGTATAAATTAGACAAGTATATGTCATTTGTGACCGAATACCCCATTTACCCTATTTACCCCACAGTGAGCAGTGCAAGGATAAGAAGGCAATCCTCTTAGCAAGGCTACATCCAGCATCTAAACAGCAGACTCTGGATTTTCCTCACTCATTCATGCTTTCTCTCACAGTTCACTAAATTCCCATTCCCTAAATCTAGATCTCAGGACACTTCATTATGTTGTTTTTAGGTTTTGGTACAGGATAAATTTAAAGATTTAAAGTAGAGTTTAAGCCAGATGTGTCTTTACTAGTTTTCTGCTTAATGGCTGGCTGTCTTGCGTGTATCCTTGCCCTGACCCGTCAGTCAGCTCAATCCTCCGGGCATGCCATGATGACCTAAGCACAGCAGCAGATGTTCTGGCTGTATGAGCACTGATGCCAAACAAGAGCAGCACAGACCAGCATCTGTTCTTATTTCTGTTGATTCAGAAAAAAAAGAGGAAAAACATTAACTTGTAAACACTGCACATGGCTAAAAGCACTTAACAAAGCTACCAGGCACCCTGCATTACAACACACAGACATATACGGCTAGTCTTAAGTACTGTTAAGCATTATGATACTATTAATATGACTATTGTTAGGAAAGTAAAGCATTACTAAGAGAGCTTGACACTTAGAGAAGTTGACCCAGCTAGAACCCCAGAGAAAAGCCTTGATTCAGCTGCACTAGAGTGATTCTAAAGTAAAGACCAACCTATGTGACTCATAAGTCAATGGACTGAGAGATAATGAAACTGATGGCCTATATAACCAATTGCTAGAAAGGGCAAGGGTCAGACCTTTTCAATAACTAAAAATAAAAGACAGGAATGATGTAGATTTTTTTTTTCTTTTTCTGATTTGCCTTTCTGATTTGCAGTGTCAAATTATGCTGGACATGCCCATAAATTATATTTGTATCCTTATCAACACTGAAGAAAGTTTGACCCAAATACTGACAAGTACTGCCTTTCGGTAGTTGACATTAAAGCTACACATAGCTCTAAATCAGTCATGTCCTAGTGCAAATGACAAGAGCTAAAGGAGCTGTGCCAAGCAGTGTTGCCCCACAGATGTGAATGCAGCCTGCAATTAAATTTGTATCCTACTGACTTCTATTTTTGCCCTGTTAGACCAGAGGCAACTGAAAAAATCCAGGGCATCTTCTTGTCATGTTTCTAGTTGATTTATTGTGTTTTTTAAATGAGCTCAATCAAGCAAGGTTATTTCCTGCATGTGTGAGTGCTTCGTGTAGGTGAAACTGCAGTGAGCATCATGTATTAAACATGCAAAATCGAAAATTTTAAATTTAATATGCAAGACCCAAAGATAAAGTTAAATAATTGAGTTTAACTTGACATAGAAAGAGACCTGTCACATCTTCATTCAGCCCTTCTCTCCCACTCTATGTTCAAAGTGCAGCACTCAGAGATCAACAAACAGCTTATTTACTAAGAACACTAAAAGATGCATTGCGCCAGTGCTTGTTGATATTGACACCAACCTCCTGATTGACCAGCACCGTATTGCCTAAATGTTTACAAAGAGGAAATACAGATATGAACACAAGGACTTACTAGTACCAGAAATAAGTAGTAAATAGTTTCAGCCTAGATAACAACTTGTTTGGCAACATCTACAAATCATGTTCAACACTAAAACCTAAAACCAGACTTAAAGTGTTATTTTACTTCTTCCACTGAGCCACATCAGTTTTTCTGTAGTGAAAAACAAATCTCCACTCAACAGTAAGTTAAAAATAAAAATCGATGTCCAGTGAAAGACAAAAAAAGGTTAAAAACAATGTAAATCTACTCAGTATGCTCATCATAAAATATAAAAAAAAGCATGCAAGTTGTTTTTGTATTGTATTTTAAGTGTTGTTGCAGAGTGTTGCCAGCACTAGTTCAAGAAAAGTCTAACTAAATGAAAAATACAAGCTCCATCTGATCAGTTTAAAAGGCCAAAGTTGTCATAAGTTAACTAGATTTATTTATTTATTTTAAATAAATAAATCCAGGTACCTAAGTTTTTACTAAACATAAAAAATACATTTCTCATTACTCAACTTCACAATTCAGTTTTAGCAAAGTTAAAATTCCTATTGCCCGAACAAACAAACACTTGTGATCATTTCTTTTCCCCTTTTCCATTTTGGGGTAGTAGAATAATGATGTATATTACTAACTATTAATTGTTGTGCAAATGAAACAAAGTTAAGCAAGTTAAGCACAGGAGATGCAGTGATTAAAACACATGATGAAGCACCAAAACAAACAAAATATTTAGAGATTTAACATTTCCAAAGCAGTGTGTTGTATTTTTTAAGTGTCTTTTCTATAATAAAAAGCAATCTACTGCTTATATGTTTTTCCTGTATGATTTAGGCTCATGAGTAATGTGTGTATTCCACTGCAGAAACAGGAATTTATTGAGTTGCATAACAGGAAAAGGGTTGTTGTTCAGCCAGGCTCCATTGAGAAATAAAGTGCACTGACTGCCAAGAACACATATAAATGAAAATAATAAATTTGGTTAAATTCCACTGGACATGGGACACTTAGTTAAAGCAACTAGACTGATTCTTCAGGCTGTTGAGGTGTTTCTGCTATAAGATTCCTGTACAAAAAGTACACTTTAAGTTATGTTGGTCTTGCTGAAGACTCACACCTTTCCTTTCTGCAATAAATGCTATTATTAAGAAAGATGTGTGTGCTGTAATATAACTTTCTACAACAGCAGCATCTGAGAAAAGCAAAAAGACAGAAAGACAGATTAAACATCTAACATCTATTATTATGAAATTTTAAATAGTATTAATTGTATATAGTACACAAGAAAAAGTAATGCAGTAGTTATAATTACTCCTATTAAACAATGACACCAAAAAGCTGCACATTATAACCACTGACAGGTACAGTGAGCAACACTGATCATTTTGTTACATTGCAATATGCTGCTCAGACTCATTGTATTCTGGCATTCATGTGAATATTACTTTACCTATAGTAGCCACCTAAGCATTGTTATACGGCAAGCACACCTTCTGATGTCAACAAAACTCAGAGAGGAAGCAGTCTCTCTCAGCAGGACAACCACGCCTCAAAAACTGTTCAGTGATGGAGTGAGGAACATCACAAAGAGCCCGAGGTGTTGACCCACCCAAACCCCTCAGATTCTAATGTGATCCTTCATTTTACTTGTATAAAGGACCAAACAAGTAAGATCATGTGCATATTGAGAATTGTTCTGTGTAGTTGCATCCTCGTGGTAAACATTTAGTCTGGAGCCTTCTGGGACACTTTTCTAGTTAATAAAGAACATGAAAGCTTACTTGAGAGAAACTCATAAATCACCAAACAAGCCACTGAACTATTCCAGATAATATGTTCACTTAATACAGGGCATCTGATATTCGATACAGGACATCTGGTATTTAGTTCTCAGCTTGGCCTCACAGTAGGTTTACTTTTATTTCTCTGTCAGTCACTAAGGGAGTGTGTTCTC
>VURO01003339.1:47194-84269 GCA_015108175.1 Pelvicachromis taeniatus | reverse complement strand
ATAACTTCAAGTGCTGTGGTCCGTGCTGCAGTGATTGCACCAGGGTCTGGATATTCTATGAACCGTGCCTTAATAGTCAGTGACTGGATCGTCCGCTCTTTCCTCAAAAGTCCACCTATCAGCAAAGTAGCTCCAGTTCATCCATGTATAGTTTTTTAAAAGTTCAAGGAAAATTTTGTGTGTATTAAATTATATATTTTTTTAAAAAACTAGAGTATTTATTGAATGTTCTGACAAATAAAGGAAAACAGTTAAATATCAGAAAATATTATTACTTTTAATTATGACTATCGGTTTTAGCTCCTTTTTTATCTTAACAATCAAATATATTTAAGGTGGTTTAAAAAAAAATCACACTGGTGATGTAGAGGTGTCAAAAACCCAGGAGACAAATTATGAGGCTCAGCCATAAAGAAAACTAGCCTTTATATTGGAACTGCTTAGTGTTAAGGCTAAAAACTCGGTTTAAGGTTATTTTGGAATAACCTGGAAGTCAGTGTATCCAGTCAAAGTTCTATGAGATGATTTTGTCTGAACATCTTGTACTTGTACTTTCAGTACTACTTAAAAACCTGTTCCACTTTTAGCTTTTGCTGATTTTCATTAATCCAAAACTCTGTGTGAGCTCTGAGGTTTTTTTTTATTTATTAAAAACTAAACAAAACAACAAGCAGAAACACAGCCAATCTTCTTTCTATTTGCAGGCTGGTGATACGTATATAAGAAATCCACATAAAAGGCATGTAAATGAATTTTAGCTGCACTAGGATCTTACATCTATTCTGCTACCAATACAGTCCATGACCTGAATAGGAATTCCTTTTGTGATCCTCTTGCATGAGTTTATTGAAGTAAACAGATATGAAGAAATATCAGAATCACAGGAAAGGTGACGGAGGGTGGCTACATGTATGGTCAAACATCAAGCCTATCATTCAGTGAATCAGTTTCCTCCAAAATATGAATAACTGCATATTCAAAATTATCCAATTAAAGAGTTCAAGCAGATTTATTAATAGCCACTCAGCTACTGATGGGAAATTTCATTTCCATCTTTTCAATTTTCCTCAATCTCACAATTTCTTCTCCATTCTTTCAGTGCATTTAAGTTTAAATATTCATTTATTTGAGATAACAATTTTTAAAATACTTCCCAAATTTGTGTGTTAATCACAGTGTCGTAATCAGCCTTGCATCCCCTCATATCCTCCAGCGTTGTGGGTTTTTGAGTCAGGCTGTCAGTGGAGTTTCCTGAGCACTTAGAGTTTAAAACACTTCCTGTCTGGAGAGGAAGAGGTCTGCCAGGGAAATAAGTGCTTTGGTGCTTTGTGTGTAGCTGTGAATCATTCCTGCACTAAGTTCAGGAGGGGTTTTGGGGCTATTTTAATTACAGAACAGTTTCAGTTTATTTGTGTTTTTAGGGTGTCTGGTGTGAGAAACTGGTTTAGTCATTATTCTGGGATTACTTTGTTCCCCAGCTAGCATCTGCATTTGGGAAGTGTCATAAACAATTTATCTTTCTATGAATATGTAAATTATCAGATATATTTTTTGTCAACCCTTTGCTGCTTACGTAAATCAGCAATTACTGATTGCTGAATCAACATGATATCTGTGAAAGGGGGAAAAAGTGTAATATTCAAGATAATACTCAGAAAATAAAAGCTTTAAGTCAGTGCAATAAAGACAGCTAATAAAAATGGATTAAACGCAATGTGATGTTCTCGCTCTGATCTAACTTTATCTGGTTGTTATTATTTGCTGTCAGAAACAATAAATCAAGTCAAGTCCCTTCAAAGGAGGGTCTTCAAAATGTAATTGATTTCCCGACAAGTCGTTGATAAATTCTGGTTATGTTATCGGCAGCTCTTGGTTTTATCAGAGAGCTGCAGTTCGGCTGTTGTTGCTCCTCTTCTGAGTAGCCTGGAGCAATACAGAGCCGCACTCCATGCAAGAATTAATGAAACCTTACCTCTATGCTTTACAATATTAATTTTCAGTTCATGCACCCGGCCTGTCTTCCTCTACGTTGCCACTTATCAAGCCTCTCTTTAACCTTTAAGCACTTAACACCGCCGCTTGGACAGTTTGTTTGTTGTTTTTATTACTTGGAGTCTCCCTTATTCACCGAACAGGAACAGTGCTTTGGGCAATTTCTTGTATCCTGCGGATATTTTTTAAATTCCTTTCCTCCAGGTAGCACTTTATTCTGCAAACAGACGTTTAGTATGTTTACTTTTTAAATTAGGGAACCTATTCGGCTTGTAATGCCACTTATTGCCCCCGAATGCACCAGGAAATAAGGTAAAGTAAAATCTCAGAACAGAGCTGCAGAGATTAAAATGCATTTTAAAAAAACAAATGTTTCCATGTTTCTACTCAACACTCGAGTTTTCTGCTTTAACCACATTCTTGCATAACTTAAGAAAGCCTTAAATGCACTACTATGTAATTCTGGGTTTCAGACTTACACAGTGTTCTCCATCATTCACTCTTTTAATTTTCATCTATCTGCTTGAGATAAGAAAAACAACTCTCTGTTCCTTTTCTTTCTTACAGCTCAGGTCCTTCATTGCGGCTCTTTAACTCTTTATCTTTGACTGTTTCATCAAGGCCAAAAGTCACGCTGATTAGCAGAATGTTGTTTTAGTTTGGTGTGGAGCACCTTACATAAGTGTCACATGGTCTGCTTTTCTAAGCCCACATCTAGTTGGATGAAAACACTGGTATGACAGCAGTGCCGCTCTTTTCAATAATGTAGGAGGAATATTGTCTCTCTCCCTCTCCAACATTGAAGTGGTGTTTATTTTCTAAAATAAAATTCAAAGGTTTGGGGGATTTATAAGGTTCAAGAGAGTGTAGGAGTGAAGGCAAAGAGAGACAGGAACACTTGGAAGAGGGATTATAAACTAGAGTCATATTTGTGCATTAGTAAAATTATAACTATAAGCTCGTGTGAAGCATAACATCTTTAAAACCTGAAGGTTTTGTGCTTTTGAATGTGTGAAAAGATACTTTCTCCACATATAATATTTAAAATATCTGAGCCTGGCAGAATGTATTTACTCCATTTACCTTCATTATTACAGCCAAACTGAAAGGGACTGTAATTAACATTGTAGGTCTCTGTGTGCATTTGTGTGTCTCCCTGTATATGGCAGCTGATGTGCCCACAAGCACACAAATAGACATCAGCAGAGCCTCATAAAGGCTCAGATGCACAAAGCAAACTATCAGAACAAAGCAGAATGCACACTGTGGTGCAGAACCATTCATAAGCACCACAAAGCAATCAGGTGAGCACAACAACCAGGTCGCATGAGTGAGTCAGGTTACTGTTCAGTGAAAGGTTCCTTTCCCAATATAAACTCTGAATAGACAACAGCTGTCATTGGCTTTGAGAGACTAAATGATGCACATATTTGTAGCTATAATAATGGAAAAATACAATTTTAATGTATAAATTTATGTTCTTCTGCAGTCTCAGGCTGATTCTCTCTCTGTGTCGTACAGTGAGTCACACTGTAGTCATTTAATTGTCTGCATTACTTTTCTGCCTCTGGTGACTCCACGCAGCTGTTTCATATTTATATTTGTCAGGTACTTAATGTATCATTTGTCTTTTCACAGCTCTTTATAAGATGAGCATGCAGATTTTATGTCACCCCATTTTCACTTTAATAAACATCTCAGGTAACTGATGGATTCAGGTTGCTAACCTACATCTGACAGGACTAGGTGCACCCTTATTAATTTAATTTATCAATTATAACTTGAAATATTTTTTTTCTGACTATAAGTCTTTCACGTTGTTGAGGAGGAAATGTTTCCACTTCTCTTTACAATGTTGCGTCATGTCATTGAGTCTGGGTTTGTTTATGCACAGCTCTCTTAAGGTCCAGGTTTAGATTTTGACAGGGTCATTGCGGCACCTTGGTTATGTTCTTTTTTAACCATTCTGCTGTAACTTTGCTGCTGGATCATTGTCCTATTGCAAGTCGAACACTGGCCAAGCTTTAGATGTTTAAAATAATTGACTCTAGAATACTTTGGTATACAGGGGAGTTCATGGACAACTCGGTGACTGCAAGGTGCCCACATCCTGTGGCTACAAAAAAAACCATCGCAGTTTACATATGATGTTCTCCAAGCTACAATAATCACTTACTTGCTTGCTACTTTGGATAAAGTCTTAAAACTGAATTGTTTCAAAATTAATGCGGGTTTAAGTAAACACCGACCGCTCTTTCTCTTTCTTTGTACATGCCCCATGCAGTGAGCCCACCCACTCAAAGTGAGATGACAGCAGGCACACTGGCATTACTGAACCAGGTTTTAATGACTAAATTCCTCCTTCTTTTTCAGGTCTGTCCTTCTACAGCCGTATAGCAGAGAACTGTGAGGAGGTGGCACAATTTAATGAGGTCAGTATCTTTCTTTGATTTGTCATACAATAACCCATGTCATTGGTGACCAGTCAGCAATTATTAAGACTCAAGAATTGGCTGATTTCACTGGCTGTAGGTTCTGTTATTGAATTAAAAAGGTGAAAAAAAGACACATTGTTGGTAAAGACTGACGTGATCACTGTAAGATTTTACATTTAGAAACAGTTTTATCCAAAACATTGACAGCTATTAACAAAAAGGTGAATAAAGGTTCCAAAATACACCTTTTAAGGATGCTAGCCTTTATTTGAATTAAGTGAGTAAGCTGAATTATTCTTACTGTATGGTCACATTGAGTGTACGAGCCTGTTGTGTTCTTGAGTAAGAACTTTATCCCACAAAAGCTGCCAAATGAATGGTGTGTGACATGGATAGAAATGTTGCCCTTTTTTGTACTGTGTCCATCTTTTCTTTAAATCAGGGTTTTCAAAGAGCTTGACTCTATACCAGTATACAGAGTGCAATTAAAAGGTGAATACAAAGTGAAGCAATGTACAGGCACACAGTGTAAGAAACTGCTCTAAAAATAGAGGACGTGTTGTTCAGTAATACCCCTTCCTTTTAAGAATGCAGTTGAATACTGTAAATGGAGATGCCTTAGAGGAAAACTGTTAGCAATACAAACGTACATCAAAGAGTACAGTTAAAATACTGTGCAAAAGTCTTGAGCCATCCTTAATTTATTTATATTATGCTAGGACAATGGCAAATGGGTGCAGCGATTTATTGAAAGATGTGCAAACACACAAAAATACACTATATATATATATATAAAAGCTAAAAAAACTTAATAATAAACTCAATAATAACAAAGTGTTGTAATGTTATTTCAGTTATTTTTGGCTGACTGTTGTGGATGTGTGATGATTTATGTAACCGAGAACAATGTGAAGGCATAGCTAGAAATGGGACACCAAGACCCCACTGCTGTCATTTCTTAAGACACTCGGATAACTCCCAGTAAGCCAATGCTAACCTGTAGGCTGAAGGATCTTGCTTTACCACCTCATTACTGTTCTGATTCAAAAATCATTCGTGAGTGGCTCTTCCCTGCACGTAGCTGGCATCTCACCGAGTGGCTGTTAATCACCCTCTTTTGTTCGCTTATTGTCTATCAAGGTTAGAGAGGCGAGGCAGTGTTGAACAGTGTCGCAGTTAAACTGGGCATTTCATGCTTCACTGATTTAGTTAGGAAAAAGGTGCTTCCTTAAAAATCCCTTCTATCAGACTTAGGGGTTTCTACCATTTGTACAAGAAAGTTTCACTGTTTTACTTTAAATCTAGTAAATTGCATTATTCTGAGCAGCTGCATTGCTCTGAGCGTCTCTTTAAAAACCCAAAGGATTTACCTGAGTCCCTCGGGTGCTGGTTGGTAAGTCTCTGATTTTGGGTGCTTTGAAATTCTGGGATATATTCCCAATTTCTGCAAGCTCCAATTGCACTGTGAAACCAGCATTATGATGAATCCAAATACAGACTCATGTAAAAAGACCAGAGAGGGGAAATAAAAAAGAAATGAAGGCCAAAGGATCAAGAGCGAGGTGCAGTAGGAAATCCACACAGAGCAGAAGCCAAAGAGACAGAACAGAGGTAGGGGATAAAGCCAAGGAATGAAAAATGAAAAACAAACAGGAAAGCACTCTCAAATATATACAGTACCTTCCCAGAGGAGGTTTCACATCAGGCTTTCTGTTTTTTTCTCATTTTAAGCTGCTGGTTTAAACAGAGAAACATGTTCTTTGTTTGATGGTTCACAAGCAGAGTGCTGCTTCCTTCCCTGATAACAGGGGCTTTTGTTTTCAGTCTAATCAGGAAAATGCTGAAATGACTGTACAAACTTAGCCTAGTCACACAGGCACACCCACCCACGCACACACACACACACACATACGCACACACGCACGCACGTGCTTTACGTATACAGCCCCTGCAGATGCAGCATTGTTTTTTGTACCATGATGTAAGACAAAAAAGAAGAAAAACAGACAAATGAATCCCCAAATATCTTTGACTCTGCATATTAGTCCGCAGACTACAGTACACTGACTGGTATGAACTAAGTGGCAAGGCTAAAATGTGATTTCTTATGACAACCTCTCCTGATTCTCACATCTCAGTCTCGCAGTGCTGGGGAGGTAGTTAGTGTCACTCAGCATCAATAACACGATCAAGCTTTCTATGGGATGAATTGTGCTTACAGTAGTTTCCGAGTCTGTGTGAATGTGTGCCTGTGTGAAAATGTTGCTGTGCTGTGTGCTGCTGGTGGCCAGAGGTACATTTTTCCCCCAGCCCCTGGGTCCTCATCACGTCCTCCCCATCGTTGTCTTCTTCATCCTTAGCAGTAAAACATTTGCATGGCTCAGTAGGCTATGTCCAGCCCCTGGAGTTAAGGGCCATTAACATAGAGCTGTGTGGCTTGTTGCTGGTCCATGCATAACAATAGATGCCTTTGAACTAGAATGCGGATTGACTGTATGGGGAATTCATTATTCATTATATGGTGGGGCTTTTAGCTGCAGAAGCCAGGGCTTCCCCCTGACTAGTTAGACACAAGCGGAGCAAAAAACAGAATGTCCTGCATGCACTGCACATCACCACAGAGTTTATTTTTGGCCCTGCAGATATAACTACTTTATGTTTTCAAACAAGATATCAAGAGATTTGAACCATGCAGACAATGCATGGTAATTAGTATGCAAATAACAGAAGGGTATTAGAAGATTCATTCATAGAAGTGTTTTTTCAGGATCTGTACTTACTGTTTAGATTTCCATGTTTTCTGTGTTTTGCTTCCTGATGTAATACCAGAATGAATATTATTGACACGTTCCACAAAGTACACTTAAAGGATGGCAGTAACCACTGACACCCGTTTTTGTGGATGATTGTGTTGAAGCCTCAAGTTTGGCAGTTTGGCTGTTGACATGTTTTATAGACATCACAAGCTAGAGGAGGTCAGAATAAGAATGTGAGGACACTGCAAGCTCAGAGAGTGGCAAGTTGTCAACCACATAAGTTCCAGGCTATAAAGCATTCTGTTCACACCATAGTTTTCATAAGGAACATCATGGTTTATTAAAGAAGACTTGAAACTTGTGACTGAGGCTATAAACCAATCAGGCCATACACTTTTATAGGCATTCTGACTTTTCCTTGCAGTCAGAGGAGTTCATGCTGGTCATTAGCAGAAGTGCAAGTGAACAGACTCCAACATCCATCCATCCATCCATCCATCCATCCATCCATCCATCCATCCATCCATCCATCCATCCATCCATCCATCCATCCATCCATCCATTTTCTTCTATCTGGGGCCGGGTCGCAGGGGCAGCAGCCCAAGCAGAGAAGCCCAGACCTCCCTCTCCCCAGCCACCTCCTCCAGCTTGTCCGGGAGAACACCAAGGCGTTCCCAGGCCGGCCAAGAGATATAATCTCTCCAGCGTGTCCTGGGTCTGCCGCCTACCGGTGGGACATGCCCGGAACACTTCACCCAGGAGGCGCCCAGGAGGCATCCTTGTCAGATGACCGAAACACTTCAACTGGCTTCTTTTGATGTGAAGGAGCACCGGCTCTACCCTGAGCCCCTCCCGAATGGCCAAACTTCTCACCCTATCTCTAAGGGAGAGTCCAGCCACCCTTTGGAGGAAGCCCATTTCGCCGCTTGTATCCGCGATCTCGTTCTTTTGGCCACTACCCACAGCTCGTGACCATAGGTGAGGGTAGGGATTATAGATTGACCGGTAAATTGAGAGCTTCGCTTTTACACTCAGCTCTCTCTTCCCCACAACAGACCAGTACAGCGCCTGCATCACTGCAGCCACAGCACCGATCCGTCTCTCAATCTTCCGCTCCCTTCTCCCGTCACTCGTGAAGAAGACCCGGAGATACTTAAACTCGTCCACTTGGGGCAGGAACTCGCCCATGACCTGGTGTGGGCACTCCACCCTTTTCCAGCTGAGGACCATGGCTTCAGATTTGGAGGTGCTGATTCTCATTCCCACCGCTTCACACTCGGCTGTGAACTGTTCCAAAGCAAGCTGGAGGCCATCACCCGATGAAGCCAACAGAACATCATCCGCAAAAAGCAGAGATGAGATTCTGAGACCACCCAAGTGAAAATTTTCCCCCACTTGGCTACACCTAGAAATTCTGTCCATAAAAATCACGAACAGAATCAGTGACAAAGGGCAGCCCTGGTGGAGCCCATCACCCACCTGGAATGAGTTCGACTTATTGCTGGCTATGCGGCCCAAGCTCTTGCAACGGTTGTATACAGATCGAAAGGCCCGTAGCAATGGGCCAGACACCCCATACTCCCAGAACACCCCCCACAGGACACCCCGAGGGACACGGTCAAATGCCTTCTCCAAGTCCACAAAACACATGTAGACTGGTTGGGCAAACTCCCGTACACCCTCAAGTATCCTTGAGAGGATAAGGATACTTGAGAGATGCCAACATCTTCTTTAAATTCTCATATGTTTATCTCAGTTTGAGAGCATTTGCTTTTATAAATAAAATCACACTACTCTCATTTTTCCTGTCAGGCTTTGTCCCATCGTCATTTTTGGAAGTTTGCAGAAAAGGCAGCTGTATTCGGTCTCAGCTAAAATTCTGGTCAACCGGACCAGTCCTACAAATTTGCTGGCATGTTGTGGTTCATCAAAGTGAGTAGGAGAAGGTCTCAGTGAGCTTACCTCCAAGCCACTTCCTACTGCTCATAGATAATCGTGTTTGGGAAGCCAGTATTCAAGTAAGGCCTATTTGTGATATGAGAGTGGAATGTATCACTGTCAGGGTGTGGTTTTTAAACTAATATACACTATACTACGTTCATATTCAGTAAGTCACCTGAGAATAAAGACTCTTAAAACATAATTTGAAGCATTCACTGTAATCCAGATCACATTTCAGTGCTGCTTCACTTGAACACTTGACCACCAGTATGGAGTAGAGTAGAAGCAGATTCCAGAGGAGCAGACACAAGCTGGAATACTGCTGATGCTAAAAATAGATAATAAACTTCACCAGTTTTTATGATTCAGCGTTGCTCCAGGGAGGAGCTTTCCCAACTCTCGGTATACTGAATAAATGATGACCTTAGCAGAATATTTTCTTTGCTGGTATAGAGCTGGAGGGAAGGTAGAAGTGGAAATTTGAGCAATCAAAATAAAGGAAATAAAATGTATAGGTGAAAATTACAGTGTAGAAGATAATCCAAGACTTTGTTTTGAGTGTGATTTATGCATTACATTATTTATTCATACTGGTTTTCTATGAATGAATGATAAAACTATTGGATTAAAGAAGTGTAGGTCAACACAGAGACATGATTTTCTTTAATAACTGCTGTATAGTAGCAGCTGTGTTAAAAAAAAATGTTTTTACTGGACAGTTTGTACAGGAATTAGGAGGGTTAGTAGTATCCATATGCTGCTAATCAAAAGCACTTGATTTACAGATAAATAGTAAATAATAATAAACAAGTCAGTTGTGTGTGAACACAATGCCACTATCTTCTCAAGAGTGACTTTTCCAGCAAATTCACAACAAGTTCAGACCCAGCAATGATCAGGGAATTGGCAAGAAACCCAACAGCTACTTCTTAGACTCTATAAGTCTCATTTAGCATCTGAAATAATGAAGTTCATGACAGTATGATTAGAAAAAAAAAACACATGTTTTTTGTGAGGTTTGCCAGGAGAAATTCAATTAAATTCAGTTCAATTTTATTTATATAGCACCAAATCACAAGAACAGTTGCCTCAAGGAGCTTTATGTTGCAAGGTCAAGACCCTACTGTAATACAGAAGAAACCAACAATGAAATGATCCACTATGAAAAGCTCTTGGTAACAGAGGTATGGAAAAAGTAGAGAGGAAGGAACCTCAAAAGAAGCAGGCTCATGGAGGCCACATCTGCCACAACCGGTTGGGCATGAGGGGAGGAAGACAGAACAAAGGACAGGCTGTGAAAGTGAGCCTTTTCTCTCTAAAAAGAACATGACAGCACTGTTTAGGTTGCACCTCATCTAAATAAACCAGAAGACTTCTGGAACAACAAACTACATGACCCAAGTGGACATGTTTAGCCACATGGCTCTCAACTAGTTTTGCAGACACAGCCTGGCTCCTATCATTGAATTGACCATGAGCTCCTCTATGTAGCAAAGTATTCTAGAGTCAAATGTAACATTTGAGTTTGACCAAAACTGGGTCATGTAACACAACAATTATCTGAAGCACAGCAGCAAATCTAAACTGAATGGCTGAAAAACAAAAGAATCAACATGTCGCAGTGGTCCAATCAAAATCCAGATCTCAACCTGAATGAGATGCTGTGGCAGGACCTTAAGAGGGCTGTGCATAAAAGAAATGTAAACCTCAATGAACTGAAGCAAGGTTGTAAAGACGAGTAGGCCAAAATCCCTCCACAGTGATACGAGAGACTGATAAAGTCATACAGGAAACGAGTACAGGCTCGTCCTCTGTCAGGAGTGACATGGTGCCTCTGTAAACATTGCCACTGAAATTGAGGATGCAAAATAATGTCACACAAAGCAAACTATCTGAACAGTGGGTGTAGTGACTGGACATATTTTCTGGAAATTGTAACCTTGTAGAAAATAGATTTATATTGCACTCACTATATGTTTGAGTGATAACTTTCTCACGGTATCTTACTCTCTCACCTAGAAGAGTAGCTGCTCCTATATCCACAAGGGAACCTATGAAGAAGGAGTTTTATTTGCAGAGCTACCCTCCACAAGTCAGACATACAGAGGGTAGCTCTGCATATTTGATTTAGCAGAGTTTTTACTCCGGGTGCCCTTCCAGATGCAACTCCGAAGGGATTTATGTTTCCTACCAATCAGGGATCTTTTCCTTGTTAAGCAAATGTATAAAGCAGAAACATGTGATTCAGTTTATATTTGCTATACTATGATATGCTACAGTGGCTTAGCTGTAGCAATAACACAACACATTTATTTCAATTATCAAAGAATATAATTTCTTTCCCAGATATGAGATGTTGATCTGCCATTTGTTATATAACATATCTGGATAAATGTGCACTCAATGAACACAGAGAAGAATTTCTGTTGTTGAAAAGAAGGAGAACAAAAAAAAACAGCATTTCAGCAAAAAGAAAGTTTTTACTTGAGGCGTGAGTGCTATCTCTTAGTACAAGAGCATCTATTTTTAAAGACTTGTGAAGCCCTTTACTTGACAAGTGTGTGGTCAATTATTTCTGCACCATCTGGTTTCCAGCAGCAGAAACTAGGGAACGAAGAGCAGTTTTATCAGAGTCCTGCTTGACAACAAAATAAGACTTTACTAAATTAACTAGATAACATTCTCTTAGGTGTCTTCAAAGCTATTCAATTTCAAGTGAAAGGGAAGGGTTGAATTCAAAACTGAGCAATCCACTTGTCTCTCGCAGGACTACTAACATTTTCGGTAACAGTTTCAGTGTGTTACTAATTAACACAGTCAGCTCAGTAATATTTAAAACAGAAAACAGCATTAACAGGGATTCCTGATGCATATTTTCAACCTACCACAGTCACTGATAAATATGCACAAATTCTGGATGAATGAACTCTTCCGACTGAATTAATGTCACCATTTCTACAGCCATGGCATTGTATTTGACACATGCTATAAATTAGACAGAGATCAATGTAGAAACACTGAAGCGTGCCGAGAAAGTGACATACGAGCTGAGGAGGAAGTGAAAACTGGGATGGACAGCTGAATTGGAAAAAGTAAATTGAGCCCTGGTTGGTGGTGATGAGGAGGGCATGTAAGCAGAGTGCTGTCAGTGATTTCAACAAGATCGAGTTTCTCAGCAGAACCAGCTTCTCGGAGATGCTGTTTCATCTGTACACACACATACACACACATACACACACATTACCAGCTCAGTATCATGGCAAAGCAACAAAAAATAAACAATGCGGATTATGTTTATGTGCGTGGACAAAACTGCACTTTTGCACTAGCAGTCAGTGATTTTTATTGTCATTCCAGCGCATATATTCACACGAGTCAAAACAAAATTGTAATCAGGTGCAATTAAAAGCCAACAAGAATGAGAACACGAAAGAGCAACATGTACACGAACAAGGAACAGAAAGCTTGAGCTTATTTACAGTGTCATTTAGAATAAATGAGAAAATACAAAGAGTTAACAAGAAGCACTCAGGAAGCTCAAACCTCTGCCAAGGCAGCTCACTCTCTGGGCAATATTTAATTTTAATGAGACAGTTATGTGTTTTGTACATATTCATTCATTTTTATATACTCACATATTTAAAAATATATCAATTTCTTTGTTCTTTTTAAATGTAAAAGAAGAAGTTTGTAGTGCACTAAAAATCAGTTAGGGATAGCATGACAGGTTAGACAAACAGGATGTAGGAATAAGTAATGATAATAGACATTAGGCATTTAGAATTCCCATATATATATATCAATATCATTTCCTACATGTTGCTATAATGAACAAAGGCACCAACAGTTTTAACAATAAAACCTATTTTATGTAAATTTGACTTTATTTGACCTTGAGGAAGAGGTCAGAGGTGTCTGATGAGGGGGGGGGGGGGGGGGGGGTTGTTTTGGGGGGGGGGGGGGGGGGCATTGTGTTTGCTGGGCGTGTCAGGTCTTTCAATAGGAGAGGAGGCCCTTCTCGTGCATCTGCTTATATAGGTGTGTGGTGCAAAATAGGTTCAACACATAGCTGCCAAGTCCAACATGCAGAAAGTAGTGGTGCTGATGTACTTTCTTAACCGGGAAGGAAGTGTTATGGCTGCAGGTGAAGTCCTCAGAAAGATGTACCACAGAAAATTAAAATGTTTCTGAGGCTAAGCATGACACCCAAGCAACCTCTAAGGGAGCTTTGAGCCAAATCTTGTATTGCAACATATTTTTTATGAACCTAATCAAATAATTTGGTGAATAAACCTAACCAGACAGCGATTGCAAACCAATGCATGCAGCAAATAATAATTAAAAACAGCAAATGAAAATCTTCTTATTCTCATCACTGACATTAAAAAGTAATCTGCTGCATTACAGTATTGTTGAAAAAACTTAAGTATATGCTTACATTTAAATGGTAAATAGACTGGTTTGTATTTAATGATTTTCTGCTCTACTGGATCACTCAATGCTCTTTATACAATATGCCTCATTTACCCATTTGGACCATTCATGCAAGCACTTTTCTATGCTTTTTTTTGACTACGTGCTTCCTATTTATTTTTGGGGTTCAGTAACTTCAGGGATCAAACCACCAATGTTCAGTTTAGTAGATAACCCTGCCCAATTTTCTCATTTACAGCCAATTGTGGTGAGTGTAGCTCAGGAGTTAGAGCGGGTCATGTACTAATCAGAATGATCAGTTGGTGGTTTAATCAACTTTGAAAAAGTTTTACCCGTCAAATGCTTTTTACACAGCATGGCTGTGAAGATAACCATGTGTTCCACAATGATAACACATTTATTTGATAAAAATGAATTAAACTCATACTGGACAGTAAAGAAAGAAAGATGATAATAAAAAGGTGAGCAGTGAAATTTAATGTTAAGTTATTGTATGTAGGTGAAGTGAAGTTCTAGCAACGAGTGATGTACTCATGCAGATGTGGACTCACATTGGCACATCAGAAAAATTTTAATACCATAGCATGTGGATGCAGCTGGTCCATATGTAGCTTGCTGGTAATGGAGCTGTAATGACAAGCTCAGATCTTTTTGCAGTCTCCCCTTATCTCCTTTACCCGTTAAGGATAAAGCCGGAAGAATCAAAGTTTTGAAGGCTACAATATCATACGATCGTAACAACCCTGGGGGTTTGACCTGACTTTACAAGCTGTATGAAGAAATCTCTTACTGTTAGTGCAGTGCACTTCTCCTTACTTTTGTAGTGAGCGAGTAAAAAAAAAACCCATTTTGCTCATAATTAATAATGGAGGTGTTTTCATTTTCTGTGTCTGTGGCAACAGTCATGAGATATAAAAGGATGGTGAGTGGAGGGAAAACCGAGGTCATCCATTTGTTCGCCATGATGCTAGAGCGTGGGATCACAGCAGTAATGGCTTTTCCTCAGCTTTGCATTTAGCCACTCTGATAGGGCGCTGTGGTCTCAACGCTTGTGGTTAGTGACATCAGTCCTGTCACTTTTAATGAGCGGCCTCACTCCGCCAATTAGGCGTTATACAATGCAGGGGGGTGGACGTGGGAGCTGGGAATAGTAGTAGTGTAGTATTCAGGCAAGCTCAGAAAAGAATGGAGCAGATCTAAAATAAGATTAGTGTTTGTTTGCCTTTTTAAAAACATCATTTCAGCGGTTGCTGTTCCGATTACGATCGCATACTCACCGATTCACGTAATCAGTGATGCATTTTGATAAAGCAAGCCAGCCTGAATGGTGGAGTATGCGCATTGCAGCAGTTACATCAGTCAGTGTTTGAAGCACAGTGACTACTGACACTTGAAGGTCGAGCTGTGTAGAGCTGGAAAACTTTACAAACCATAACACAGTCTCACTTCACATTGTTAGTGTTCCTTTTTTACTAATATAACTTTTTGGCTAATTCTGGGTGACTGTACTGGGGCTTAATTGACACCAAACCAATGATACAAAATACTAATTAGCATAGGGTTAATTAATAGTATTTATGATGTCTGCATTCCCTGTAAGAAAGCCACACCAAGGGTTGTAGTGTTTTGTGCATACTTATACATTTTTTGTAGCTTACAGAGATGGGAGCGTTATTTTCAAATATTATTTTCCTACTTTGAGAAGTCCAAATGTCTTCTGGAAATTCTGTGAAAAGGCTCTTTTTATGCTTTCATACAACGAAAATAAGTATTAAGAATAAAATGAATGATGGCTACACTCAATTCAGATTTCCGTAAAGCCATGACAGTGTGACAGAGTCGACTCAGACTTCTGAGCTGAATCGTTGTAGAGCCTATGACATAACCTACGTAAGTGGCTGACACTGCAGGTGAACCTTCTTGTGCGTAGCGTTAATTACCTTGTGTCCTGGTGCTTTATGTGCAGTGCCAGTCGAGAGAAACAAATAAAATCCTGTTGATGCCAGAGGTCAGAGAAGAATGGCCAGGCTGCTTTGATCTGACAGGAAGGCTACAAATATTGTGTAATAGGAGATTGGTAAAACGTTGCCTGGTCTGATGAGTCTTAAATTCTGTTGTGAGGCTGGGTTTGTGGTGCCAAAATCTGGCATAAGAATTATGAAACGTTGTATCAACAGTTTTACCGACAGCTTTTGTTGGGGTGAACATGACCAGGGACTCTAATACCTGCAACTATTCAGGAGGTTGTTTTCTTCTGGGTATGTTTAATTTTTAACATTTTATTGCCCTTAGCCGGAAAAAGTGAAATTAAACATTTGGCTTAATCACAACTGTCACATAATCACATTATTTATTCATGCCTCTTTTGCCTTTTAAATAAATAAATAGAGCTACGTAAAGAATATATCTGTCCACACAATTTACCTAGCAGGGTGACGCATAAAAAGGGAATATTTTTTGTCTTGTAAACAACATCAAAGTCTTAGTGTTTTCATGAAGAAAAAAAAAAGTCTGGATCATCTCATGTAAAACTGCTTAAATAAAAAAAATTAAGCCTCCTTTAAGGCTTAATTTAGAGTTTAGAACAACCAGAAATTGCTCTATCTGTAGATACATGTTTACAACCGAAGCCCACCAAGCTTTTCCACTTTCCCACCTAATGGATGTTCTGCTTTCATTTTATTTATCCGTACTGTGCAGGTATTTAAACCACTGTAAGCATTTTGTTCGTCACGGTGGCTACAAAAGCCTCAGGCAACATAAACAGCTTGTGGATTCCTGTTCTGTGTTATTTTAGCAATAAGTTGTTCTGAATATTATACCAAAGCAACACAACACACATAACAGACATAACAATGCTAGAAACTGATGGTGGTGCGTGTTGAAAAAAATAAAAAAAACAGGAAATGTTTACAAGTACATAGACATATAATACACGTGTTTGTATTAAGTTTACATTCACTGATTAAAATTTGTGGTTCTCTGACTCTTGGGAAATTATTATGACTGTCCAATCTCCTTAGTGTTGTATAAACAATTCCTAATCACATTGTGGTGTGTCTCATTTGAGCTGAAGTGTGTGTTATGCAGTGGTGTGTATATAAGGCATTAGCTGTGCGCGCTGTCATTTGTGCACCATTAACACCATGCTGGGGCCTCCTTTTCGCACTCTCGGCTGTTCAAACACGCCAGAGGAGATTCGGTATTAAATGAGATGTGGCGCTGCTGTTTTAGCTACTACCTCAGACTAGGACTGTCACTTCAGGATGTTTTCAGGCTGTGAGGGTGGTGGGAAAGAAGCAGCAGTACTAGCTGCTTCTGACTGAAACCGGGGAGGTGAAAACATGCAGATCCTGAAGGTAGAGTATACATGGGCTGACAATAATGCACACTTACAAGCCTGGCCGCAGATCCTTGAAGGCAGCTCTAACAGTAGCAGGTGAAAACCACGGGATTTGCTAATGGGATGGTCTTGATGGATCTCTTGTCTGACAGCCTGTAGTGTTCTCCTGTGTGAGAGGCCCATATCAGCAAGGGGTGAATGAGTTTTAAATCACCTGTGCAACCTTTATCCCTCTGCCCTTGTGAAGACTCTTTCCCGTGATATTGTACGCTTAGAGGTGATTTACTGAATGTGAATCAACACCTGAATATATGATGGGGCTAAACTTTACAACTCGCCTTTGTTTCTTTTATCTTTTTGTCTCATCCTGTCATAGTTAATCAACACAGGTGAAGTGAGTAATGGATCACAATCGGGTCTCATACATTATTAATGGAAGCTGTAAAAGCCAATTAATTGCTTGCACCATGTCTATCACACTATCATACTTTCCTTATAAGGCTAACTGCTAAGTCTTTTATAATTCTTGAGTCCAAAGCGAGTCCCTTTAGTGTGAGGATTAATGAATCTAAGTAATACACTCTTCCAATGTAAAGCTGGTAGCAACAAACCTGAAGGGAGTTTTATATTTCTTTGCTGAAGTCAGCTCTGATTAGAGGTTTAAGAAAGAAAGTAGGTCGTAAATAAAATAAAGTAAATTAAAGACTGTGGAATGTTTTCAGAATAAACTATTTTGTAATATAAATGATAACCAGCAGGTGGGCTCGCCTCTATGAAAGCAGAAGCTTTGGCATTTTGTTGGATTGAAGCATTTAGGTGTTTGTTAACACAATGCCATAATCTTCCCAGGTATGGATGTTCCAACAAATCTACACAAGTGTCAAACCGTGCAAAGCTCAGAGACACTGCAAAAACCCAAGAGCTATATCTCAGACACTACAGGGCTGTTAGAATGTTGAAGGTGAAAGTTCATGGCAGTACATTTAGAAAAAAGATTGAAGAAATTTGGAAACTTGGACAGGTTGCCAGGAGAAAGCCTATTGTCTAAAAAAACATAGCAGCATGGCTTGGTTTCATCTAAACAAACCGCAAGACTTCAGGAAAAATGTGCTTTGGACCGATGGGACAAAACTCTCATTTGTCCAAAGGACATTGTTTCAGTGGTCAGTTTTCATGAAGGTTTGGACTTGTTTTGCTGACACAACCATCTTGCAGTTGCTGACTTGGCCATAAATTCCTCTGTTTACCAAAGTATTCCACAGTCAAATGTGAGGTCATCTGTTTGACAACTGAAGCTTGGCCAGAACTGAGTCATGAAACAGAATAATGATCCAAAGAACAGCAGCAAATTTACAACAGAATGGCTGAAAACGTCCAGACGGCAACCTGATTGAAATGCTATAGCAGGATCTTAAGGGGGCTCTGCATAAATGAATGCCTGCAGACTTCAATGAATTGGGCAAAAATTGCTCCACCACCATGTGAGAGACTGATAAAGCAATAAAGAAAATGATTACTTCAAGTTATTGATGGTAAAAGTGTTTCCACAAGCTACTGAATCAGAAGGTGCACTTGATTTTTCACAAGACTGAATAAATTCCTGTGAAAATTTTCATTTTAATGGTGTCTGCAGCCAGTCTTGACTCGGCATTTTATTAACATTGATGCTATCAAATCACAGCAGTCACTCTTTTTACACAAGCTTTGGATATCTGCTAATTATAGTATATATTTTTTAAAATCTTTCATTTTTATACAACAATATGACTATTTCTTAAAGAATCAGCCACCTAGATGAGTGTGGAGGCATTGAATCTAGTTAGATGATTGAATTTAAGTCTCCACATAGACAGCGATATAATTTACACTTAACAGGACCTTCAAGAGAGATATCGTGTTGATGATTATTTGTCATCCAGTAAGGAAAAATGATTTTAGATTAACTTCAGTTTTTGGAAGTGTTTGAAGTACATCAATTAAAATATGCTAAAACTGTTATGCAGCTCTAATTCCTTCTAAAATTCTAATTATGAGCTCAAAGCTATCCCCACACTTACACACACAAGGATAGTAAATACATTTTCAGGACATTTTTGCTTAGCTCCTGCTTTTTCTTGTTTTCACTCATGCAAAAAAAAAAAAGCTTGGTTGATGCAATATAACCTGGAGATGTTCAGTGTGATGAATAAACATTTTTTTTTTAAATCCTTCCTGAACAGTGCCTCTGCAGCCTGTGATTTTTAGAAAAAAAAATCGAGGAAACTGCAAAGTACCAGACATATGCTGACATAGGGCCTTGAATACAGTCCAGGACTTCCAGGTTGACTTTTGTTTTTTTTTTTGCATATACTTCAATAAGAAGATAAATAGTGCTGTCATATGTATTCATGAAGCTACTGTGTATTTTACCTTGACCATATATACTAGGAAGATTATCTAGTAAACAGTTAGATGGTGGATAAATTCATCAGTTGAGAGAAACTGATTCTGGAAAAGTGTCGATAATTGCCATTTTAATATAAAAACAATAATAAGTACACAAATCAAATAAATTGAAAGTTGTAGTTATAGTATAATTGAACTAATGTGCAAAACCGTAGGCTGCATATAAAAGATAAAATGTGGCCATCATGATGAAGTGGAATAGCCTGGCATTTACATAGCACTGTTTAGTTTTACAGACAACACAAAGCACTTTAGACTGCATGTCACATATTATCTCTTGAGGTCAAAACCTTATACCAGGCTGTTAGCATGCTTTTATTTTTAATGCTTTCTAGTTTTAAAATCTGAGTCTACAGGAACTTATTTGCAACCTCAAGTGACAATTAAATTAACTGTTTTTGCCGTTTATGCCATGGCTGACATAAACGGCAATGGAGCCATTGCCGATTATGTCAGTCTGTGAGGTTACTGCTTGGGGAAAACAAAAATTTAATGGTGTTACTCTGAATTTAACAGAACTTGTCACTTTTTTAGAGCATATAATTGATTGCTTTTGCATATAATCCTAATAATCAGTGATGAATTCAATCATTAGCTGCAACCTGACCATGTTTCTTTTAACCCTTCTTATTCTGTCTGTTTTTCAGACATTTCGATGGCCCATTGCCAGCAGGCTGGATGAAAACGAAATGCTAGAGATCCAAGTGTACAATTACAGCAAGGTCTTCTCCAACAGGTATGGTGCTGTATACTTATTCAAGGCCCCCCAGACACCGCTTCAGAGCAAATTGTCTGCGTTTGCCTTCCTGCCTTTCTGTTGCAACCTGCGACCACCCCAGACTGACACACGATGTATGTTCCTAAACTACTGAAGGAGAAGCTTAAATTCCCCAGGGGTTTGCTCTAAATTGACTCAACTGTATGTGTAACAGACTGCAAACAACAGCCAGGGCTGAGTAAGCATGACACCAGGAAGCGGGCAGAGGTAATGAAACAGCATTAAAGTCTCGGTAATGGGCATATTTGTCTCTTCACGCTCTCCAAGCAGTCACATCATTAAAAAAAAACCCTGCAGCTGATGACAAGACAACTGAAATTTGAGTATCATTGTCTTTTATCCTTACAATATCTGTAGGTTTAAAAATTCTGACGTGACTTGTAGACTAATTAAAATATTCACAAGTCAGACAAATATTTCTTTTTTTTTTTTTTCAATTGTGTCATAGCTAATATGTTTTCACTGACACATCCCAACCTCAGGAGGTGTAATCATGTGAGAACCAACTAAAAATATTACTGTGAGGTTCATCTGAACTGAATTGTGGGTGCAGCATGACACATGACATAATAACTTATAATGCTTTGTCTACAAAGAAGAGCTTTATTTTTCTGTCACTATTTCTCGCATGTCCGAAAGTACACGTTCCTATTTCATCAATCCAATACATGGCCTCGTTGGAGTTACATGGTCCAACGAGGCCATGTAACTCCTCTTGTACTCCTTGCACATTAGTATTTCTTACATTTGAAATATGTATTTGACCTCTTGATGCTCATACCAGTGGAGACTGTGTGATACCTTTTGAGAGCTGCCAAAATGCAGATCACCTGAATGCATCCTGTATAGAGAGAAATGGAGCAGAATGTACTACTGCTCTCCTGATGTGTTGTTTTTATTACGCTTCCTGCAAAGACAAGGTGTAAAAATCATTTGTGCAAGGCTGTTTGCGGAAATTGGCTACTTAAGTAATTTCCATTCTTCTCCTCACTTCTTCTCTTTCTTGTTAATTTTACCTTTATTTTGGTTCATTTGAATGGCGCTGTGCACTTTTTGTGTCCTGCTATAAAAAGTGATGGGCTGGTTATGCCAGGAAGCCAGTCCACCTCCTGTGCACATAACAAATCCAGTCAAATTATACCAGCTGCCCAACGTCTTACAATGGACTGTATGATGTGTCTAATATGGTTCAGACTAGATGAAACATTACACCACCCATCCAGTTAATAAAGAACACTCATGTTAACTTTCTTCTGTGTGTGCATAAGCATCAATACATGTGTGTTGCACCACCTCAATAGTTAGTCTATGTAACCCAATCATGTCTGCAGTGTGCAAATTTAGCTTCATGCAAATGTGTGTAATAAAGAGCTAAATGCTGGTGACAGGTGTGCAGACACATGCTAGATCAGGTCTACATCAAGGCAGATTTGAACTGTCAGCAAGAGTTCTTTATGCCATTGTGTGGAAGACTGAAGTTGAAACAAAGACAAACAATTTTTACAGGCATGCATGTCAATTCAGGGTCAGTGAGTTAGGAGGGTTTAGGCAGGGGTGGACGGTTAATTTTCCCCAAATGGCAACATAAGAATCTGAGACTTTTGTGGAGGGCCACACCAAAAAGCTGAACTCAGATCAGCTCAGTATTAATTGTATCTCTTTATAAGCTAATTGGTGGGGCCCCTCACAACAATCCCAGTTTGTTTATGTGTGTGGCCCCTTGGGAACTTTATTTGCCCACTCCTGCTTTAGTAGGCTGTCCTACAATTAGCAAGTCACTACAGCCTAGGAATGCAGTCACCTTTGCTTCTCAGTCAGATTTAACACTAGTTGTATGAAACGACGCCATAGGGAAGCGGCTCATATTTTAATCTTTTTCCTAATTTTTCTACCTTAACAACTCAGAGTGAAAAACTGATATACTGAATTTTGCTAACCAATCTACTTACACAAAATGGTCTGTAGTTATATGCTGCCTAGCAAAGATGTGACATCTAACAGACATCTAAAAAATGACAGCAGAAACAACATTAGGCTGGGCAGTAACACAAGTGTGAGCAGAACAATGTGTACATTAGCATTTTGCTAAAAGCAACACTGCACCAAAGTAGCAAAGTTTTGCAGACACATGACTGCCGACCATGTGACATAACTTCTCAGCCATTCTTGAATAATGTAACAATCATTATTGTGGCAATGTGGAGTCAAGTGAATAAGGCCCCAGTCAGCAGGATTAAAGTATAATTTAATGGGTTGGGGAGCTGTAAGACTGAGTGTGGCAGTGCAGCGTGGGGGAAAAAATGACTTAGAACTAAGTTTGATGATAATTTGTTTTGTGAACTAGATTTTCTCTCTGTAGCGATTAGCTGACCTGTGATGCTATGTTTGCTCTCTTTAAGGATTAAACACTGCCAACCTACCAGTGTAGCCTACACTAAACTGGCTGATATTTTCATGCAACCTTTGAAAAGCACAAAATGAGCATACTTCAATTTGTTTTGCAAAACGCTTCACAAAAATTATAATTCAGTAACACGTCATGTAAAGGTCTAATATCTGATTCAAAATTCATGACAACTTTTAGATTTAAACTTCCAGTTTATAAAATTTCACTTGCTGAGAAGTTCTTACCTTTGAAATGAAAACATATACTTCTTCATCTATTAGTGTCACACTAATAGATGAAGAAGTATAGCAGCTGTACATTTAGCTCATGGACACTTTTTGGAATAAACTACACAGAAACATTTTGTGTATTTGCTGATGCTTGCTGAGCTGTTGAAAGTGTTTCATTTAAAATGATCTGGCACTTCAAAACATTACTCGCTTTATGTTCACTCCTCATCAGTAGCTAAATGCTGAAGTATGACATGCATAACTTGCGGTCTGCACCATGAATGCATCACAGGGAAGAGAAGGGATGTGTTGAAGGTGTAAGCAGGCTGTGGGATGCCATTATGCTTCTATTAATGTGCAAGTATCTTCATTTCATCACTGGAAGAATGCCAGGTTGCAGCACATGAAAAATGTACTCATTTAGCAACATTATGCATTTAACAGATCATGACTGTATATCAAATTGACTGCATATTATATATTAAATATATTATATATTGACTGTGTATATAGAGAGTCTAACAAGTATAACAAATTCCTATAGGTGCAAGCATGCCATTGCTCTAACACAGCAAGATTCTCATTCGTAACACTGCACACAGAGTTATAATTTTTTTAGATGTTTTTGTCAACTATGGAAAAGTTATTCATAACTCCAGATGGAAATTAATTCTGCATCATTGATCTTTAAGCAATGAAGGCAATTTTTACAGTTGTATGTAGTCAAAGCAACTGCCAGATCAATTTTAAAAAACATGCATTAAATTCAATGTAAATGCAAAATTGATGCGAGTCAGAGTTTCACTTGAGGAAAAACGCTGTTCTATTTTATGAACATTTTTCATTGACTTATTTTCTCATAACAACTCAAACACATTTGGAGAGCGCAAAGCAAAATGTATACTTTGCCACGAGTAGGCAGTTCTTATATGTAAAAACATGAGTACATATTCATAACGTGACACACATTTAAACAGGTAAATAATTCAGTGTGAGTCACAGCTTTTGTTGTTCTTGCACCTGTTCCACATGTCCACAGGCTACTTAATTACCAGGGTATTTGATCTACTTCATCACTGTTTGTACCAACACACTTTAGGGCCAGCGTGACACACGCTGCCACTACAAATGTGATCACATTACAGAAACACAAAGAAAGGGCAGTGATGTGTAATGGCCTCTTTGTTGTAGTGACATATAGACCGTGTTTTATTAGTTTTTTCATGTGGTTGAGAGATTTGCTTCCATATTCAGCCCATCATGAGGTACACTGTGTGGGAGTTATTGAGCACTGAACAGTGACACGTTATATGACAGCATATGCAGTTTCTGAACCTGAGGTCAGTTCAATGTTGTCTCAGTGGGTAGAATGTAAGACTGAGATAGAAGCCAAAGGCAGGATGCCTGAGGCAGACTTAACAGTAAGCAAGAACTTAATATCAGCAATAAACAGAAATCTAAAAGGTTAAACAAACAGTAGTCCAGAGCCACAAGGAATAACCTAAGTGACCAAACACAGGAACATAACAGACACCTAAACAAAGGAAAAAGGACTATATATGCAGAAGGGGCTACCAGGAATTATACACAGGTGAGGAACAGGGGAGTACAAACAAGGAGGAAACAAAGCCAAAAGCGAGACAAAAAAAGTATTTTTTTTTTAATGTACTTTCAAGTGCTCCTTCCTGTTCAGCAACATATCTGTAAAAATAACATTCCCTGATCAATTGTGAGTGGTTGCAAGAAGTTACTGGCAGTTGCTGTGAAATGGAAACAAGAGGCAATTCACCTTCAAAGTAAAACCTGTGCATTTTGAAACGCATCTACTTTAGCGTACTTTACCTAAAAAGGTGTAACTTTCACTTTGAAAACAAAAAATGGAGATTTTGCCCACACCCCCCACACCCACAAGCATATTTACAAACCTAATATTCTGTCTTTCTTCCACTTCGCCTCTCTACTCTTTGGCATAATCTGAAATAAAGCAATCAGTCAAAACAAATACATTTGAATATAATTCTTGGTTTTGTCCTGCAATGGAATGTGTGTGTTACAAGGCTGTAAGAGTGCTTTGTGTATAACCATCACAGCAGTAAAAGGAGCTAAACCGCAGGACCACACTCAGATTGCCATGGCATGCTGATGGGCAATAAAGCAAGACATAATAGCTTTTTCACTCATTTGCGGTTAAAAATTCTATTAAGCCCATCTGCGTGTGTGAAAAGGAGACAGGGTGTATTGATTGCATCCCCATGAATCAATAGATCATCTTTGAACAATCCGGTGATGCGTTCAGTGAATCTGTTCATATTTGTATTAGTGGCAGCAGAGTGCTTGGCAAAGACTTTCTGGCAGATCATGAGGGCCTCCTGTCAGCTGTAACATTTCCATTTCTCACTATCCTCCAGCTGCACTACCTGCCGCTACAGTGGATTAGAGCTTCTTTCCAAACCCTCTGTCTGACTTGGAAAATATTTTACATTTCAAAGCTGAGCTTGCCTCTTCTCAAGTACACCTGAGCCAGACATTTTGCCATAGTTGCATATTAAATTGAGAAAGAGAAGAAAAATTAATACAAATTGAAAGGGAAGGGAGCTGAATCATGAAGCAGATGAAAGTAAACTGTTTTGCAGGACTTCAATCAATAATGAATGCCACTTTTGAAGTGCTAAAAAAAGCGAGCCAGAACACGATAGGCCTTGCTCAGTTCAATTATTCAGCACTTGCAACACGTGCTACAAGGGTTGAAAGGAAATGACAGACCATTTAAGTAGCACTGGATATATTGATCACCCCTGTCTGGTAAAGGAAACAGTGCAGTGGGTTATTAGTAACAATGCTCAGAGGTGCAGAAGTTTCTGCATCTGTTCATCTTCAAAGGAAAAAAAGTTTTCTGCACAAAGCCATCTATATCCACAGAGACATTTTTCTTTAGTCATGTCAGGTCTGTAGAGCTGTGCATGGAGTTATGCATTGGGGAGCCTGGCAGATACTCACTTTCACAAAGGCAGCACCTGCCAGCGCCTGAGGGGAAGCACATACGTTTTTTTTTTTGTTTTTTTTTAAACCTGCGATTCAAAGAGAAGTCAAGTTCTGGAAGTCTAAATTTACCTCATTATTAAGTTTTGAAGCTCTGTTGACAAATGTAGCCTCACTTTCTACCATAGTTTGAATTCATCACCACTGGCTCCAGAGGAAAGACAAAGTGAAAACAGAAGGTAAAGAATGAGAGATTAATCTAAGGAAAGGGAAAGAATAATCGCAGACTGACTGTTGCTTTTGTTGTAGCTCATTCATTTAATGAGATAATATTGGGTTTTTCTCTTGTCAGGTTCAGTAATCCTGTTGGGAAGATCACATTGTTGGCTGCGATCCCTGCAGATTTCCTCTGTGTGTGCATGTGTGTGCATGTGCATTTCTGTGCGCGTGCATGGCAAGTGGTTAACTATTGTTTCCACGCTTTCATTTTATGATATTGTATCTCCCTACGGGCTCATATCCAGGCTGCTGTTTGTGTGTATGCCTTTCCTTCCTTTTGATGCTTTCTTTGAATATTTATTACCCTTTATGTCACATATACAGTAGAAATATAAGATGCAACTTTATTTTCAGTCCCCGAGTTATCTGAGGTGCGTGTTTGTGTTGCTGTAAACATAGTTTGTCACCACTGTATATGACAGAAATGCCATATGGTTGAGCTCCATGTGGGCTTCAGCACACGTTCTTCATGTGTGGTTGACTGCTCTGCGAACAACACACTTTTATGAGGGAAACGTTTTAAATTATTCAGCAGCTCTAATTGACCACCTGAATGGGGATTGTACTGAGTTTCTACCCGCTGTAACATTTCATGAGGTATCCTTGGGCAGTGAAGAAATCCATCTTATGATCTAAAGTTTGCAATAGGGAGGTACCATTATGTTGGTAATTCTTCAGGCTGTTCTGGACGGAGGCAAAGCATTATATCAAAAAATGTTTTGTTTATGTTTGCCAAACGTTCCATAACATAAAATGAAATTCTCTCCTGAGAGCATTATGTTGATTGATCATCACTCTGTCTGTCAATCCCATTTTTATGGACACAATATCTCAGGAAAGCCTTGAAGTGGTTTCTCCACAGTTTGCACAAATGAAATTTAAGCTTCAAAGCACAAGTTACTACACTAATATCTGACATGATAAAATATAAAATCACATTTTATGCCCAAAATACCAAAGGTAGACTTCAGTGTATCACACTTTCATGGACATTATTAAATGCTATAACTCGGGAACAGAAGAGGAAATGTGACCATATTTCACATTTCGTCAGATACTGAATTGGTGTCGTCAGTCTTTGTTGCCTATTCTGAAAATGTGCTGATTGTAAATCTGATTTGTTGCTAGGTTGAAGATGTGTGTGCAGCATTCACTTTTTTTGGGTAGTGTTTTTATAGTAAAAATCCATATTTAATGTAATCATGGCTACAGCAATATCTTTTATAAGAATTACATAATTGATAGGTAGAATAAACAGTATAAGGATAGATGTTTACTTTACAGAGTAGTTTTGACCATTATGGAACATTTTTGTGTCAACTGTTTGATATTAAGAATGAAACATTTCTGGGTATTTTAAATTAAGCAGCAAAACTTAGTTCCTCTTGCTTATAAGCTATGAAAATTAGTTATCACAGCAGAAGCAAAAATCATTTCAATCATTTCACAGATACACTTCCAGACTAACCCGGGGTTTGGGGCACTAATTACTTCGTTTGAGATGCAGCATATGGCAGAGTGAGCCGGTGACCAAGGTGGTGAAGTATTTTCTCACTGCCTGTCGGTGCAAATGTCCAACAGAAGTAGAAAGAGTGCCGCAGTCATATGGACCAAATTAGACACCTGCAGTGGCCAAGAACGCTTAGTTCACTGCTGCTTGCATCCAACATGTTAACATATTATAAATACATAAAAAAAAAAAAACAATTCACAGCTTTTTTTTCTCATATTTTTGTTTTCATAATGTGCAAAATGCGATCATAAGTTCACAGCGCTACACTCCTGGTGAGCCAGTTTAGCTCACTTCTATAGCAGAGGAATTATGTTGTTACACACAATAAATTTGGCTTGGCATTGTATTGCTGAAACTAAAAAAAAAAACAAAACAAAAAAACATGGGTTGCATTTAACAGGGTTTAAACTAGAACATGTATGTTTGCATGTGTTTTTTCCAAATGCAGTGATGCGAGCGCTCTCTTCCAGCATGTAAAACAAAGATAAACAGATGGGCAGCAGAGGAGGAACAAAAGACAAGTGGCACAATGCCATTATTGATTTTATTGATTTTTGTTTACAATGCGTGGCTCTTTGTTGCTCTTTTCCTACAGACTCATTGGGACTTTTTGTATGGTACTTCAGAAGGTGGCTGAAGAGGGACATCTAGAGCTGACTGATACACTCATTGATGACAACAACACATCAATAAAGGTAAACTCTCACATTAGAATAATCTACAGACATAACACAATGTGAGCCAGTCAAAATTTTTAGACAGCATATTCATATGACTGCACCATCTAATTGGAAACATTTAATGTTAGGCCTTTAATAGCTTTATTTAACTTTATGTTGGGATTCATTCATAAATCCATATTTTATTGACAACAGAACAAATGTTTAAACTTGGAAAATAATAGAAAAAATAAAATAAGTCATTTTAAAGAATGAAAAAAAAAAAAGCTTTAATAGGGCAACAAAAGGAAAAGTAAGTTTAGCTTGAGGAACATTTTGCAACTAATTAGGCAACAGGTCAGTGACATGGTTTAGAAAAGCATCTTAGAGAGGCAGAGTTTCTCAGACGTAAAGACGGGCAGAGGCTCATCAATCACCAGTAAACATTAAAATCTGGTCATTTTTTCTTATTTTGCATTGAAAAAGCTGGATATAAGTCGGCTCATTTGCTAATGCTACTACTAAATCAGAGCGAGATCTTTAACAATTTGCAATTAGCAATTTGCTGCTGAAAGTGTAGCATTTTGCCGTAAAATAGGCAAATATTATTCCCATAAAGGTGTTATAGATCTCTTTGCTCTGTGAACTGATCATATGTCACTGTTTAGTTTACATATTGTTTAGATTTTTCCTAGTGACCAAAAGTCACTAGAAAGTAACACAGGCAGTAACTAACTAGGATGGGCTCCATCTTTAGCCTCATTGAACAGGTGAGCAACGTGTGTATCTTTATTTTTAAATTCAAGCAGAGACTCCAATGTGTCCAAAGACAAAGAATGTGTCAAAATGAGTTTGGGGTAAAATGCAGAAGACATCTAAAATAGATTTCATTGACATTCACAGTTATGAAAACATACCTTTACTTCATGGATACGTTACCTTTAGTTAGGTGGCTGGGTTTTTTTGGTAGAGGATTTTTTCACTTTCATTTCTTCAGTCTACTTAATGCAGAGGTTAAAACTGAGCCTAAACCAAAGATCTAGCTTTGTAAATTATACAACTTACCTTACAGCATTAGAATTGAAATGGATTGTATTAGCCACCAAAATGCATTCACAAGCAAATAGGGGACCATTAAATGGAGGAATCAATCTTGAATTCCACCTGCATTGCTGACAATAAGCAATGTAACAGTCATCACTTGGCCTATAAAGACACAAGCATTAACGACCCTCAACAAGGATCTGATGGAAATACAGCTGTCTCGTAGCAACATCAGCACATTTGGATTTAACATGAATCCAGATATAACTATTGATTGGAAATTTTCATTTAAAACTGCTCAGCCAAAAGCAGTTCAGTGGTGAGGTTGAGTGTGAGGCTGATTTGGCAGTGAATGCATAATGTAAGAGTGGATATGTATATGGAAATGAGGGCAGCACAATTGAGTGAATGAGAGAGAAGCCAACCATATGAGATTCAAACCACCCCAGTGTGCAGAATGGTGTTACTGGAACCGAGAGCACTGATGTGATGCTTCTGAGATGATGACACGCAGCATGGGAGAGCTTCAGGGTTTACACACATTGCACACACTGATGCACATATCCACAGACATATGTGCAAGTCGCTTCTGATGCAAAATGGAGAATTTCATCACTGTGCATCCCTGTAGCAAAAAACTGGTAAAACTAAGCCAGACATAACCTGAGAGCAACACTTTTACTTACAACCCTGCACTGGTGTGGTTGCCATAGAAACAAATCGAACTCCTCGCGGACCACAGCTATCGCCTTGTGAGAATATAAGGAAGAGCTAGCGACACGGAGAGAGATGGAGGAGAAAGGAACCGAGAGCCCCGTGTACATTTTTTCCTCATCCATCTTTGTCAGTGGAATAAATTGGCTGCTCTGTAAAAAAGATCAGGTCGTTGTCAGGAGGCTAAAACTTGTCCAAACAAGATTCCCAAGAAGGCACTAAAGACACACTAAAGTGTCACCCATGTTTCTGACCTGGATTAAACAGGCAGTTAGTGTCAGTCTGAATTGCCCCAACAAATACCAAGCAGAAGACATCATTTGTTGTCCTGCCATGTTTGTTTCTACTGTTGCTATTTCTACACAATTAAACTGATATAGGCATGCCAAGACTATGTATTACAATGTTGTCTGTTGTTTTTTGTTGTTGTTGTTGGTGTTGGTGTTTATTTCAGTGAACTATGAGCTCAGTTTGACTTGTGTGTGTTGGTTGTAACATATTAAGATTCACTCATGGCTCAGTGGTTGGCGCATCCTGTCCGTCAAAGCTGCCTCTGAACTAATAATGACACTTAATACGATATATGAGTGTGTTAAATATGCTAATGGATCCAAAATCTGTTTGTTTGTTTTTTTAAAGAGGGTTTCTGCTTCAGAGTTGTGCATTTAAATACAGGAGTCCGAGGAGATTCACTCCATTTGTTGACAGTCAGGTATAAATGTCGTCTTTTGATACTTTAGCACACATCTTAACCTAACATGTTGGTCTTGGAAAACGGTACAATCCCAGCTCAAGTTTTATAATTCATCTAGTAGTTGATTTAGTAGTTGAGATACCACAAGTGATTATATCCGGGATAATTAATTACCTACAACAGCCGAGAGAAGACTGAGATTTCCTTAGCAAATGAAGTTTTATATCGGAAAAAGCAATGACACTCCAAAATACTCCAAAAAATTTAAATCTGTGGGGAACAGCAGAGTTTATAGTAGAAGTATGAGTCGCTGGAGGAGATGCTGTTAGATGCTTTTTTTTACTTTATTTTGGGGAAAAGTTAAAAAAGTGTTTTTTCAGACCTAACTCCTGACCATTAAAACTGAAGGGGGATTTTTTTATTTTAGATAATGCTTTAAATGAAATTACCAGATAAGTGCTTGAAGTCATTTAAAGATAAGCTGTAAGTCTTGCTTCTGAAAGGACTATGATTTTATCCAAAAGCTTTGAAGCTTTGTAACACCGTTTCAAGTAAGCTCATTTTCATTCATTCACTGTTTCATTTCCAGACCAGTGTTACCATAGAGATCAGATACCAGCCGATGGAAGGCATGGTGGGAGCGTGGAGTGACGAGGACTTCTTGGATGTTCCTGACGACCGTGATGGGACGTTTTCCTTTGAAACTGATAGCTTGCTGTCAAGACAAAGTCACGGATCAGGAACGTCCCCTGGGCGATCTTTACATGGATCCATCCCAACCTTCAGAAAGTAAGTCAAACATAAAACCATCTCTACATAAGAACACAGCACATTACAAATCAACTACTCTTGATTTGCCTTTAAAGCTCAGTGTGTTGGTCTCACAAACATGGGTGAGAATTACTGTCCAGTTTATGTAACATCTGTTATGATTACAGAAAGAAATAAACGGGAAGTCTGCTTTTAATGAAGACTTTATCGTTCCACAAATGAGCTGTCATATGAGATCAGGTGATCATCAGTGTATGGTGTAGACTTGACTATTGTTATTGTTTGTGCAAAGTTGAAATAAGCAAACTATTCAAGGCAGAACTAGCATCTCAACCCCTCAGGACAATTACAAAACTGTACAACCAAAAGGAACAACCTTTGGCCCTTTGTAGAAAAGACATTTTAGAGAATTTTAACATACTGCAAGACTCATTTTCCCAAACACCAAGCCCAAACAGGATATGAAAACTGTAATTTTAAGAGTATATAAAGCTATAAAACAATGTGTCGCTTACACTGGTATTGTTTGAAACTGTAAAAATATCAGCTCTATGAAATTTAATGCCACAGCAGTGAAGAACAACAATTGCTGGATCCTTTAGTTTCAGTAGTACTAGGCAGCTCTTTTTAACGTGAACGACCTAACTGCTGTTCAGAGACTCCAGACTGGAAGAAGTTAGATGTTGTTTGGCATAGAATAAAGCTTTGTAGCTCTATAAGAAGTTTGCAGTGTCTGATAAAGGAGACAGGAAACGGTAATGCAGTAAAAATGCAGTAGGTTATGAATGAGAAGCCAACATGGAAGCTAGAAGTATCTTTTATTGAGTGTTTTAGTAGCTGAATTGTTATAGTTCCTCCTACATAACTGCAATATCTCTTGTTAAATTACCATCTTCTACTGGTGTTATATGTCATGCCCCGTTTCCTCACCCCATTTCCTGTCTGCCTCTTCGCTGTCTGATAACAGACAAAAGTAATCTTAAAGCACGAGACAAGAAATGTTTAATTTCATTGATTAGACATGAGCAGAGTGCAGCGTCCACTATACGGGAAAATGTATGAGCATCATGACGTTGAATCTCCAGATATTACTGTATAATAGTAATAGAGGAGTACTAATAGGATTAAAAAGCTGTGTTATGTTGGGTTGGTTCTATATTATCTAATAGGATCTGTATGCATAAAAGCTTTTCTATTTTTTTTCCCATGCTGGCATGTTTTTCCTGAAAACCTTTTGCACACCTGACACACGCACACAATGCTGAAAATGTGTTTATGCCTATTTTAAGAAAAAACATAAAGACCCTCATCTACTGTATAAGCAGAATCAATAATGTCATTCCTAACAATAAGATCAATTCCTACAGACAAGTAAACCTAGGCTATACAACACCAAATAGATTTAGTATAGAAAGCTCTAAGAGCATTTTCTGCCAAGGCTTATTCTCTTTTGTCATGCTCGTCCTCTGCAGTTCTACTGTTGCGTTTTCGCTGAATAGCATGTGAAATAATCTGTGGGTTGTATTGATTTCCACTGAAACTATCTACCCAGCCAAACCCCTAAACCCATCTTTGTGCTGCGTATTGAATGGGCGTGTATAAAAAGTTTGTGTGTAGCTTGCTGTTGTGCTCAAGTACTTGTCTGTTAATACTGAACACCTACGTTTATGTTGTCTTACAGTATCAAATTGCTTGGAAACAGGGTTTCCAGCCTGAGGACAATGAGAAGAGTTGAATAGAAGTTATAGAGCATCCCATGAGTGTTATATAAGAAAGGCAGACTTTGGATATTGCCCAGAAAACAGAAATGAAAATACTGATGTAGGAAAATAATGAAAAAGAATTCAATGAAAGCAGGAAGAGATTTGTGATCATCGTTGACATTTCGAACCAATAAACTGTGTGTGAATTTTTTAATCATGCTACACACGCTTTATGCTTCAGGTGAACTGGCCCTCTTGTTTCGTTGCTGAGGTTGCTACAAGCTGTCAGTCAGACCTTGTAACGAGGTGTCGAAAGGCTTTTTGTCTTGGGGGAGAAAAGGTGAATGAGTTCCGGAGAAAGCCCAGACAAAAAGTTCAGCTCTAAACTGCTGCAAAATAGTGGCAGGAGGATTGTAGGAGGATTTTTAATAGCCTTGCCACTTCTCATCCAAACCTATTAGTTCCTGAGTTACCAGCTGCTAAGTTTCTCTATGGTTGAGATGTTTTCTGAATTAAAATTCCCAAATATCTTTCACTGTGTCTTGAATTCTGATGCTCTACAGCCACTGTTAATTGTCCTTACTGTGGTAATGAAGTGTGGATGTGCAGGAGATGATAACCTGGAATGAGCCTCTCATCGCAAAGAGTGGAGGATGATTAGGAGGAGGAGATGGAGAATGTCATTGGCAGTTAAGCTTTAACAATGATCCTGGATTTTTATTTATTTATTTACTTTTATTTTGCGGCTTTGTGTTTGTCATTTTGAACCCATTTTTAGGGCAAATATTTTATATTTAAGCCACCTCAGTAATTATTCTTCCCAGGTATTAATTATTAGCGTTTCAGAAATTAAAACGATTTTTATTGGCTGCTGCTAGTCTGAGACTAGATGCACAAAATCTAATGTGAATTACATTTAAAATTGCAGAGATGCAATTTCCTGTTCCGAGCTTAATTGTGGAAGAACAAACATGATCCTACACAGCGCTCAACCCACTGCTGCCTATTTCTGTTATATCAGCTGTAGCCTAAAGGTCATGTGTGCCTCGTACACAATGGTTGGTGTTCAGTGGGAATGGAATTTCATCTTTACATCTTTCCAGCGCTTCTGTAAGTGTCTATGTGGTTAATGACGGTATATCAGTTTCTCTTTGTCCCCTTAAATGAGTGAAAATTCAGTCAGAGTTGGTACAGTACTGCTGCCACCTCTTCCTATCGCTCAGCAAATTTGCTGAGCCTGCAGGATGATTTATGGCAGCACCCATAAAGCACTGCATGCTATCTGCAACACCACAATAAGCCAGCTTTTTAGGGGTTTTGTTATTTCTAATAGGTAAATCAACTTCTTTTAGTTTCATTTAAGCAAATGTGTTGTTTAGTGCATGAGGAAGGAGCACAGCAGATTTTAGGATAGATTTGATTCTCCTGCTGTCTCTGCAATGCACACGAGGTTTCCTTTGCTATCTGTTACTTGACCAAACACCTTGTGATTAGCAAAAGAACTACAAATTGCACGTAGGGTAGTTTGAGCAGTGGAGTATATTTTATTAAGAAACTGTGGATAACTTTTTTTTCCCTCAGCTTTGTTTTTACTTGTTTTATACTTTTTCTTCGGGCACCAGGAACTATGTTGTGGTATTTAGTTAAATTTATGCACTACATGCTGTTTGGTTAAGGTAAGGAAACAATTGTAATTTTGGTTAAAAATGTGCTTTTTAAGTGTGAATATTTAAAAAACAAAACTGATTCAGTGCTGATTCAGGAATCCTTGAAATGTGTCCATATGTGATAGTTAGGGAATAAGAGACCAGTGTCACTGGTGCCTAAATGCAGTGCATGAGGCACAGATCACAAAAAATACTTTAATCTACAGACATCAAAACCTGGAAATAGAAGACCAGAACCTTTGTACAAAGGTGCTAACAGAGCATTTTCTTCCTGTTGAAATAATTAATAGATTAATTGGAATTGCCCCACAGAAACTAATAGCTGTAAATATTCATTGTGTTTATTCAGGTAGTTTGAAAATGCTTGCACCATTTGCATAACCTCACCCTCCTGTCTCCGTTCCCACTCCGGCAAAAGATAAATTGCTCAAGCAAGCTTTAATTTACTTGTGTTTTATTATTATTATCAGTTCGACTTGATTTTTTTCACCAGTGTAAATTGCAGCATCCTTAAAGACAGCCATGTTGTCACACAGCTGTGATCTATCCTCACACTGTGTGCCAGTGTTGTGTGATCTCCTGTCTCACTGGTCACTGTGTCTTTAGGTCTGTTCACAGCATCACTGACTCCCAGAGGAAACATTCATTAGAGCACACATGTCTGCTAATATAGAAATTTGGTCTTCATATGATCATTTTATTCTGCCTTCTTTATTTGCATAGGAACATAAAAGGTGTGCTTGCATTGGTTTTTTTCACTCCTGTTGATTGATCAGGCTTTTTCTAAACAGTGATTAGATGTATAACTAACTGCCATGCCCCTAATTCTCATCTGACTGTAGTTATACTGGTACAGCTTACCCACTACATTTCCGCTCTTGTATTGCACAATAATAGATGAATGCTCTATTAATAACAAGACGAATTATTAATTCTGAGTCTTTATCGATTCCATTAGTTATTCAGGAGCAATTTTCCTTACATAATAAAAGGAAACTTACATAACCTTCCTGTTGTACTCCGGTCAATTAAAAAAAATTTTATTAAACAAAGAGCCTCATTTAATAAGAATAAATTTAGGCAACACCTACAAGTAGATGAAGTTATTTTGTCTGTGGCTATGCGCCATCACAACACAAATGGCTAGCATCAGTCAGGACATCCCTGGAGAACTGAGGCACTTAGCTAATCTAACTGCATGCAACACTGTCAGGACTATTTACTTTTTTTGTTGTTTCAATTAGGCATGCACGGACGCAGAGAGTGACCCTTTTGTTTTCAGTCATTTGAAGTGACTGCTTCTATTAACGAAATGGAAATTTAAATGGGAAAGTGAATGAACAAGGGAATTATTACAATGGGAAAACAAAGCAGAAGCAAGGAGTTTCTTTGGTTCAAAATTCAGCACTTTAAAAAAGTACATTTATAATATCAGTCTTTGACCAACTAACTAGGCAGACAGATTAAAATCCCTGTGATTGTTTTTGTAATCGCATTTTCCCAACAAGTGCCATTTTAGAATCCTGCTTTAAACACAACACAACATTTCATACAGCTTAAAATAAGATGTGAGCTCCAAGAGATTTTCAAATGATGACAGCATAAAAGGAAAAACATCCTATGGATATATATTGTCACAGGGCACCCGTGACATCTACACATGCTGCAGTGTCTTTAATCGAACTGTTATTGCTACCAGATTGTTTTTAAAATCGTAAAAGAGCTGTTTAGTGTTTTAGATTCATGTCTAATTTGTTTCTCACCTCTCCTCCAGACTGCACCAGGCCTCCAGCTAGCAAAAACCCAGGAATTGCCAAACTAGTCTGGGTCTTTCTGGCCTCCTATGGTAAAGTGTAGCATAAAGAATTAGTGCATTTTGGAAATATATTTGTGTTAATGTTCCCACAGTTAATTTATTATCATTATATTTGATTGCTATTTCAAGGAGTGGAAGGAGCCACTGGCTATTTAGTCATGGGTTGCAACTCCAGTTGAGGACTAGTGTGTACCAGGTCATAAAGGAGAGTGGACTATAGTGGCTTATTGTCAGAGGCCCTTGTTTTGTCATGGTACCCAGTGTTTTCAGTTATTGTTGTTTTCTGGTCTGTTCTGACCCCTAGGCCTTATGTTCTCTGTGTCCCCTTGGTCTTGTGTTCAGCCTTCCCCTCCACTGGGTTCTGTATTTTTGCTGTCTGTATTTTTTTTTTTTTCCTCTTTTTTTTTTTTTTTTTTTTCTTTCTTTTTTTTTTTTTTTTTTTTTTCTTTTTTTTTTTTTCTGTTTTTCTTGTTTTTTTTTTTTAGTTATTTTTCCC
>VURO01003339.1:35839-47002 GCA_015108175.1 Pelvicachromis taeniatus | reverse complement strand
CTGTTCTGACCCCTAGGCCTTATGTTCTCTGTGTCCCCTTGGTCTTGTGTTCAGCCTTCCCCTCCACTGGGTTCTGTATTTTTGCTGTCTGTATTTTTTTTTTTTTTGTTGCTTGTTGGTTTGTTCTGTTTTTCTAGTGTGCTGTTTTTAGTTATTTTTCCCATGTGTTGACTGTTGTGATTTTGTGTTCTGCCTCTGTGTTCTCTCCCCTGCCTGTGTTCCCTCTGTAAGGTCCCCGTGTGAAGCTTGTGTCTCTGTGTTTTCTGTGCTTTTGTGTTTCCTGTTTTATTTTGAAGGTCTTGTCTCATGTCAGTGTTTTCAGTTTTGCTTCCCTGTGCTCGTCAGCCCTGATGTTTCCCAGCCGTGTTCACCTCCTGCCTCTCGTTTCCCCTCGTTATGTCCTGTCTATTTAAGCTCTGTGTTGTCTGTGCTCCCTGTTGTGTTGTTAGTGTCTCTACCCTGTGCTGTGTGCTTCCCGGCGCATCCTGGTGGCTTGTGTTGACGCGCTAGTTTATTTTTGTATCTTTTCAATCAGCTAATAAAGCTGTTTTTTGAGTTCCACTCTGGAGTCCTGCAAGTCTGCATTTTTGGTCCTTTTCCTTGTTCCTGCCTACACACAGCCAGCTAGATCATGACATGTTTAAAGAGGTTTAGCCCACTGCAGAGCTGTTTCTATTTAGTTTAGGATTATCTTTAAGTTAGAGGTGTTATTTTGTTCTTTGTTTATTTATAAAGTCTTTGTACTTGGATTTTTTCTTTAGTTGGCTGCACTGTATGCTGCATATGACACATTAGATCACAGATGTGAAGGAAGGACTGGACTGTCAGCCTTCTGAAGAATTTATTCTGCCTCTACCTCATGGTCAACCCTCACACATATAGTTCAAACAACCCTTCATTCTGACAGTATATTGCAAAATGAGCAATAGCAGAATTTAGAGATTTATATTGTAGACTCACAGCTGCTGTTTAGCGGTCATTTCTGTTAAACATTATGTGGTCTGTACTGCTCAAAAAAGTCTAAAATATGTTTCTTGTAATCCCAGCCATTTAAAACATATTTTTTTTACTGAAAAAACAGAAAAGCTTTTTTTTCTGTTAGTTTTCACACTAACATGAGATTTCTGACTTATTTTAGGTGTTTAATACTGCCAGATACACTGTTCACACACACACACACACTGTAATCCTCATTTACTGTACACTCTCGTCAGCAAAAACATTCAGATCAGTGAATCTGAAAATTGCCTCCACACTGCAATCACAGATACATTTTCCACAGTCCTTCTCTATTTAAAGATTAGTGATGAGTGATGTAAAAATTCAGAGGCCGGTTTGTTTTATCTATAAAATTAGATGTAATCAGTTAATTATCTGTCCTTAACCCTGTATCAGGAGAGAAACCTTATGCAAACAAAGTTACCACATAAAATGAGAAATGTTGAGGAAAACATCTTGTAATATTCTCCTGTATCAGTCTGGGGTTCAAATGTTGACTTTTCAAGTCTAAGAGTACCTTTAATGCATGATATTTTAAACTGAATATTTTTTTTCTCTTCACCCTTTTGTTTGTGTGTTCCCTTCTGCTGTAACAGATGCTAAATTGCAGCCATTGTAATTTAAATCTTTGGCATCACTTGTTTCTTTTCATGCACTGATATCCTCTTGAGGGATTGCAGCTCTCATCTCTGCTGTTGTGTTTTTCTGTGCTTTGCACTGGCTCTTATCTTTAGCCCCTGTGATAGCGCTGGTGTGTAAATTTGAACTTTTTGCAAGTGTGTCTTGATGCTGTCTTTTTTTCCTATTTTTTCAAAGCCCTGATGAAGGAGCAGATTGCGATGATGATACAAAGACACACCTTGAGGGTTAAATCCCAGTTTTTTGCATGTGTTTAATCTAGACAGGAATTGTAAAGTGGTACGTTATAAAGAAGCTAAGGTTGCCATTATTATTTTTTAAATTACTTTAGACATGAAAAAAGACCAAAGCCACTCAGTGGGTAAGGCAGACAAAAGTCAAACTTAAGTAAAACTGAAAGATGGCCCACAGTGCTTCGGTGTTATAGGAGGTCATCCAGCTGTGGTCCAGCAAAACTCACATAACGACAAAGACATTAAGGGGAAATTCTCCCAATCACCCAGCCAATACAGGAAGTGACCAACTGAAGTTAAGACACAAGTGGTAGCTAAATAAGGGCAAGGAAAATTAAACTAAGAAACACAAGAAGAGAACTAAAGAAGAATGTGGCAAACCACCACAATTGCATAAAACAACATTTATTCCTTTAAACATCAGCGGGAACATCCAAAACTCCCCAGCACAGCCTGAATTAAACTGTACTATCCAGAGATTTTCTTTTCCAGCCCAGTTGGTGCAATAAAAAAAGATCTAAACAAATAATGAAATAAAAATGCTATTTTTGGAGTGGATATTAAAATTTTAAAAGTGATGGATGTTCCTAGAAAAAAATGCTATTGCGTACTATACATTCTTACTCTCCTTCCTCAGCACTTTTTATTTTCTTCTTTTTGTTCAAGTCCTCACTTTGTGTTATGGGTAACATCTTCCTTCTTGATGCAGACACAGTGTTAAATAATGGACCTGTGATGTGACTCTAATGGGGATAAAGTTATAAGCAAACATTTACTAGGTCATGCAAGCAAAGAATATCAATTAAGCAAATGAAGTGACGACACAATGCACTAGTGAAGATCTGTCTAAATCATGGGGATGATAGAAACACAAAAGTAGTCAATCAAATTAGAAAGTGGAAAAACACAGAGCTTAATAGCCAAGGTAAGAAATCAAGTATAGAGAAAGAGAGAGCAAAAGCAAAAGGGGAGCACTGTTCAATAAGGTTTCAGAATAGAGCTCTCTGTATCTCAGTGTCATTCCCTCGCTGTGTTATCAGGTGGTGCCGATCTTTGTCTGGCTCAGGTCCTGGGGATCCTGGAAGAAACATGTGCATCCAATCGAATTTATGTGAGAATGAAAGAAGAGCTGTATATGGAGGGAAACTTTCAGCAGATCTCCCAGAGCAGAACTGACTGTATATGTTAGTTAAATATTAATTACTCCTGGGATATTTTCCGTCTTCACTTTATTTATTTGTTTTCGTCTGAACTTAAGTTAAAACACATGAGAAAACACACAGATGGATAGATGCGAACTAACTGTTCAGCTATTACTGTTTGGAGTAAAACTGTGAGAGAGTATTGGATTAACCTCAGCAAACTCAGAAATCTAGCAAATTTAATACTCACAAGTTAACTGAACGGTATTCGATGATTCACAAATACACAGTCACAGAGCTATGATGTTATATACACTTTGTCAGGTACATCTTAATAGTACCGGCTGGTCATCAACATGGCCAGCAGAACTACTCAGGACAGCTGTAGTGATTAAATAATGCTCAGTTTGTGTTAAGAGGCCCAAATTGTGCCAAGAAAATATCCCCCACACCATTTCACCATTACCAGCTGTCTGAACAGCTGATACAAGGATGGGGCTATGCTCCCATGTTGTGGAAAAATAAGACTAATCAAATCAATCATCGCTTTTGCAATCTTCTGTTGTCCAGATTTGGCCCAGAGAACTACTGTTCACTGGATATTTTGTCTTTTTTTTCTCTTCTCTGTAAACACCTAATCACCTGTACTCCCCCACCAGCTCACATTACAGGAGTGATATCAACTCATAGCATACAATATTTTGATTTGTAATATTAAAAGCACTTAGTACAAAGACTGTTTAAAGAAAGTGGAAATAACCGCCTTGGTGTCACCAGGTTTGAGCTTCAGGTTTGGCATTTTGCCATCACAAACTTGGTTTTTATTTTTTTATTTTTTTTTTATCATAGAAAATACTATAGCTAGAGGGGAACTGTAGGTGGATCTGACAGACAGCATAAGAACTCTAGTCATGCCTAATGTTATCAGTCCTGCTCTAGTGATTGGTTTACTTTGTGATCACCCATTCAACCACTTATTTTCTTCCACTTATCCAGTTTTGGGTCACAGGGGACACTGGAACCTGTCGCAGTTGTCGGGGTGCGGTACACCCTGGACAGATCACCAGAGTAACAACAGGGCTAACACATTGTGCTACTTTCATGCCTAGTAAAACTTTAGATCACCAATTAACCTACCAACATCCATGTCTTTGGACTGTGGGATGAAGCTGGATTACCTGGAGGGTAAGCCTGAGGAGAACAGGCAAAGTACACACAGAAAGGCCCCAAGCCAGAGGCCCATAGCAAGAAACTAGGTCCATTTTATACAGTCTATCTTTCAGTACCACTCTGAAGTTGCAGTTCTGAAAAACAAACACAGATAGAAAGACGACTATAATCAAAGTCAGTATATTATACATTTAAATGTCATTTTTTTTGTCACTTATGAATACCAAGCAGGGGGACACTGAGGTGAGAGCAGATCAGTTCAGTGAGAAAAATATGCATAAACCCAGTTCAGAGCATAATCATCCAAACCAAGTCAGTGTAATTTGTTCACTAATGGCTGAGGGTATACTATGCACTGGCCTAAATCCTGACTGACAAATAGTTTATATAACCATATAAACTGTCTGTTATCTGGAAACTTCAGAATTTTTCATGACAGCTAGTCATTTTATCAGTGCACACATTGTATAAATTAGATAGCTTGAAATGCTTTGATTACAGATAATGTCTAAATCAAGCTGTTAGTGAATAACTTCAGTTTGTTCATTGATCTTTGCTGAAATGTAAATGTGTAAGGAGGGGATTTATTCTTGCTTGTGTATGTTTCAACATGCTCTCACTCTCCTCAGATATACAGCACAGTTTAAGCATGCATGTACGCACGTCTTTATGGTTCGTTGCTTTTAAAGTATGCAAAAGCTGTGCTCTTCATACATTAGTGGGAAACAAGGAGAGACGTGCAACATGATCTTCAGCTTCTCTACAAGTCCCCCCTTCTCTCAGTTTTCTTTTAAAGTTTGATGTGTTGTGACTTTTTACTTGCTTACTCTCAAAGCTCCGAGTGAATTTGCATATTTTTATTTCTCTAATTGGAAACATCTGGTTGTAAAGTTTCCCTGCCACCTACTCAAATCTTTGAAGGTTACATTTCATAACTAAATCAATAAAGAAGGACTACTCATTAAAAAAAAAGGTGAAAAAAAAACATTGGTCTCATTTTACACTTAGAGCCTCCTGCTGAAAATACTTGTCTCTGATGATTTTTTTTCTTTTTTTCTTTGACTCACAAAAGGAAATGAAAAAGACTGACGGGCGTCAAATGTATGAAGCGTCCATTTCTTTTCTCTTTTTCCTGTATTACATCACAGTGACTTTAGCATTATCATCAATGTCAGGACTGGCCTTTAGTTTAATAATCTGACCTGTGCACAGTGTCCTCTTGCAACATTTTGCAAAAATTGTTGTGTTCTCTGAAGATTGGCAAGAAGTAATGCAGCGCTGACATAGTGCAAAAAAAACCAAAAACCTATTAGATGCTTGCATGTCACCTGACATTACTTTTTTTGGCTGTCATATACGCTATTTGAAGGCAAAACACATATATATAAATATTGACTTTGATGGCAGTCTACCATCATATATTTCCTAACCTCAAATTCTTTACTTGCCCAAAGTTAAGATGGCAGACAAAGAGATGGTACATCAAAAAGTAAATAATTTATTAGTCATTTGCAGATTTGTCGGCAGCACACACTTCAGTGATGTGAATCTCCCATTCCACAACATTCCAACTGTGCCTTATTGGACTGGGCTCTGGTGACTGTGGGCCAGAGTTATTTTTATAGTTTTGCATTTTCCAGTTACTTTTATTTGTATTTTATTTTGACTTTTAGTTTTTAATTAAGTTTAGTTTCAGTTTCCAGAGAGGATTTTCTTCTTTCAGTTTAGTTTTTATTAGTTTTACAGTTAGTTTTAGTCTTGTATGGACATGTTAATATATATTACAGAAAAGGTTTAGGTAAATGAGTACAGGTTATACAATTTAAAGAAAGACATTTTTGAAAGCAATCGACTCAAGTTGTCATAAAAATACTAAAACTAAGGATAGTTTTTCTATATTATTATTTTATTTTAATTACTTTTTAAACTTCACAAAAGTATTTCTGTTAGTTTTAGTTTCTAATTTAGTTTATTTTAGTATAATAACATTTCTCTGGATATCCTTTGAATATAGTGAATCCATTGTCATGTTCAAGAAACTAGTCGCTGCTGTGGTCCCAAAGTGATGGACACAATCAGCAACAGTGCACAGGCAGGCTGTGGCATTTTAACAATTCTCAGTTGTTAAAATACCACCAGCAGGCTGAAACCTTCATATAAGGCAAACTGGACCCATGCTTTCATGTTGTTTATGTCTAGTTTTCACATGACCATCCGAATATTGCAGCAGAAATTGAGAGTCATGAAAGCAGGCAATGTTTCTTCAATCTAATATTGTCCAGTTCTGATGAGTCCGTGTGAATTCTAGCCCAGTTTCCTGTTTTTATCTGACTGTAGTGGCACCTGGAGAGGGCTTCTGGTCCTGCAGCCCATCTGCTTCTAAGTTCAAAGTGTTATGCTTTCAGAGATGCTCTTCTGTGTACCTCTCTTGTGAAGAGTGGTTATTTGAGTTACTGTTGGCTACCTTTTAGCTTAAAGCAGACTGGCCATTGTTCTCTGACCTCTGATATCAATAAGGCATTTTTACCCACTGCCACTCACTATATATTTTTTATTCTCTGGTTAATTCTCTGAAAAACCCCAGTAGATCAACAGTTTTTGAAATATTCAGACTACCCCTTCTGGCACAAACAATACCATGTTCAAAGTCACTTAAATTACCTTTCTTCCCTATTATGTTGCTCCGTTTGAACCTCAGCAGGCCATCTTGGCCATGTTTACCTGCCTAAATGCATTGACTTGCTGTCATATGATTGGCTGTTTAGATATTTGTGTTATTATGGAGTTGAAAAGCTACAATATCACATTGATTTCATGCGAGTTTGTTATGAGCTCTGGAGACTGTCTCGTTGTATTTGTAGAAGGATCTTCCCGTCTACAAATGGTAGAGCCCAACCCCATCATCCTTTCTCTCCTCCACCTCCTCTCTTTGTATGTCCAAACATGTCCCCCCACCTCTCTCTCTCTCTCTCTCTCTCTCTCTCTCTCCCCCTCCCTCCCTCCCTCTCTTTCCCTCATCCTCGCATCTGTCCAGCTATCATTTGCCAGGCTGGTCTGTTTTTTCTGCACCTGACAGATATATTATATGGGAATATAGTTTATAATAGAAAGAAGCTTCAGGTGGACTGATTTGACCTCCTTGGAGCTGAGTAGCATCACTGTTTTTCATGTGGTATGTATAATAAATACTTTTCTCACATTATTATATTCTGGTAATGTGTCCTTAGACTATAAGGACACCAAGAAATAGATTAGACTACTGAAATACTATTGAAGAATAAATGTGAATGCAACTAATTTTTTTATGTTAATTGCGTTATTAAATTGATATTTCAGTTAGCTTATGAGGCTTAAAATTCAGCCCAAAACATTTTTGTCAGGGTCACTGGGTCTTGTTAGTCTTTTGTTTTTAAAAATCATTTGTTTTCTGTTTTTTTTTAAATTATTTTCCCTTTAATGGAATTCTTCTGTTAGGTTTCTTTATATTTGCAAGTTTCATATTCTCACATAGTTGGTTTAGTTAGTTTATATTTTACTCGTTGAGTTCTTGTGTAATCCTGCCTCATGTCATCCTGCATGGTTATGTGTTTGCTTCCTCTGTGCTCCCAGCATTTTCAACATTTTCCTGTAGTTTTGTGAATGACAGTATTAAAGCTGATATTTTCCGTTACACCTGTTTCCCTCGTCCTGCATTTGGGTCCACAAACCTGCCTGCTGCACAGCCGACACCTGCAATCTTGTAGCACTGAAAGAGAACTCGAGAAGCTGGGTCTAGCTTCATAAACCACTTAGCGAATAATAATTTATGCACAATTGACTACTTGATTAATTGGCACTTTTTACACATTCATATACGGTTCACGACTTACCATCCAGCACTTTTAATTTTAAATAGCTTATCAAGTAGAAAAAATATGGTCAAACTTTGCCTCAGAGATATGACGCAGATTGAGAAATCTAAAAGTATAATCTTAAGCATAAATTGTCATCTTCACTGTTAATTGGAAGCTTTTATGCATTATGAGGAGGTATTTCTCAGTATTCTCTGACTTTTATCAGGAATTCATAGACTTTTAAACCACCATGGGCTATGAACCTATCATATGAGACGTCTTAAACTTCAACTTTTTCCATATTCCATGAAAACAGGCAGAACTGTTTTACAATAATGGGCTAAAGATCAAAGCATAAGTTGAACTCTGATACACTTGGCTCTCAGTCCTTAAGGCAACAAAAGGAAAAACCTCCTATTCATTAGTTTTCTGACATGTATCCATATCCGCAGCAAATTAGACGGCCACACTCATTCTTAATTATTAAGGCCCCTCATTTGTCAATCCGCTGATGACATCACAAGTTCTTTGTTGCTGCGATGATATGTGATCCAGATAATATCAATGTGGAGACACTCGATACTCTTGTTTTGTGATTGAGGGTCTGGAGGATTGTTTGGTGGTGATCAGGGGGATTAAAGCAACAGGAATTGAATGTCCAGCCAGTTTCAAAGATGTCCATGATGTATGGACAACTTTATGGTGTTAAATTGCATTTTGAGTGTGCACAGAAGTCAGCAGTGGACTTTTTGCTGGAGTTAAGTTCAGCTTTTAATGTTAACCTGTCTCAACTCAAAATGACAAGTTTAAAGTTCAGGATGGATCGGCAGTGAACCAGACACTTCATTATCATGATATCACTTCCGTCTTAACGCTTCTCTTATTCATTGTTTTGTTCACCATCATTAGAGCAGGGAAGGGAGTTTTCTCAGCCATGAAGCTCGGAAAGATCAAGAGCTCTAGAGATGACCACAAGAAAGGTAAAGCACTCCACAAAACAAGACTTGTTTAAGTTACTGAAATTAGAAACTGAAACTGAATTAGTTACTGAACATTATTTTATGATCTGAAATTACTTATTATTTATCATTATTTATCAATACAAATGTTTAATAGTTGTGTATAGGCTTAAAAGTGGTGTAAGCAGTATACTTTTGAAAATACTGAAGGTCTACAATACCCATCACGTTTTATTTGGTAATTGTGTTTTTTTTATTATTATTATTCTTGCAGATGAGCCAGCAGTCCTGGACATGGAAGACTTGGATAAGAAAGCAATGCGTCTTGCTGGCATGCTGGAACCAGACACCATCTCTTTGGCCTCTGTCACGGCTGTCACCACAGATGTCTCAAATAAAAGGTCTTATACAGTAACACATGCAGACGTCACAAGACATAGCATTAAAATACAAGCAGACTTGGAGGCAGATTTCACAACCTGAAAGTTACAGTATCTCATAAAACTAGGTTATCTGTGTGGTGTAATGTAGTGTGGAATCCTGAAACAAGCAGAAACTGCTGGAATCTGTTCTTTCAAAGGCAGACCCACAAGCTACCAAAGGTTATTAAAAATGCTTGACTTAAACTTTTATGAAGGCAGGCTTGTGAAAAATGAAGTACAGTCTGTATTTTCAGAGAGAGCTACCTAGATCTTCCAAAAGATCTTCAGTTGATGTAATGTTAATCTGCTTTGCAGTCTGATTAGAAAAGAAAATACAAGGAGGTCTGAAACAGCTAATGTACAGGCACTCTAGAGCAAGAGTGGGGAACTCCAGGACTCAAGGGCCGGTGTCGTGCAGGTTTTAGATATCACCCTGCGTCAATACACCTGAATCAAATGATTAGTTCATTACCAGACCTCTGGAGAACTTCAAGACATGTTGAGGAGGTAATTTAGCCATTTAAAACAGCTGTGTTGGATCAAGGACACATCCAAAATCTGCAGGACAATGGCCTGGAGTTGTCCACTCCTGCTCTGCAGAAAACAGTAGTTGGAGACAGCAGTTCAACCAAATTATTGCAATCATATGCAATGAATTTGCAGCCTTGTTTCCTTTGAAATGGTAGCTACAAATAGCCAAGTCAGTTGGCATTTTCAAGTTAAATTTAGTGCATCAAGATGGCAAAGTAAGAAAGAAATAAGAAATAAGATGGAGTTAGTCTGCTATCAGTTTGTGATTAAATAGTGTCCTGTTAGTAGTCTAGAAATCTATTTGTGATAATGTAGCGATTACCTGTGATGAATCAGTAAAATTTGCAAATCTACATGCGCTGAAATTCCAATTAGCAGTCACAACCTAAATAATATGGAACAAAAATTCAGAAATTTCTCCACAAATAGTGACATTGATGCTGCAGGACAGTAACTGCAAAATGATATAGTAATTCTTTTATACAAGAATTAAACCATGATATAACCAGTTGGCTACTAATTAGCAACCAGCTGAGTCAAGTCCCTTGTTGCAAAGAGAGGCATCACAAACAAATTGCACTTATCAACACACAATGACTCGGACTGATTGCAAAGTGTTGGCAATCTGCTCACATTTTTAAATTAGGTGGTAATTGTTTGCAAACCCAACGCCAATATGTCTGAAAGTGACTGCAACTGTTTGGAGACAGGTTGCCTCCCCCCTGGGCAACCACTTTGAAGGCGTCGCCAAACAGTCGAACTTCTTGGTGGCCATTGAATTGCCACAACTGTATGCAATTGGTTGAGGAATGCAAAAAAAATTGAATGCGACCACCAATCTTTCCTTTGCTGTGACTGAGCCATTTGCAGTTAAATGTTTTACATATTCAAATATACTATGTTTAAGATTCAAACTTGGAATTCAATTTGTTTCATGCTTTTTCTCTGTCAGTTTTGCTGAAGAAAAATCATGATTGTGTTAATTTCTTTAGGTCAAAGCCAGATATCAAGATGGAACCAAGCTCCGGACGACCAGTGGATTATCAGGTGAGTTTTTGCATGTAGATGTGGGCTTGAAAGTCAGTCTTTGTAACCACCTCTGTCTACTCGATTTCCCAATAATTTGGCCTCAAGTTGTTGTTTTTTTATTTTTTTTTTTTTTTTTTTTTTTATGTTTTTGTTTTATTGTTGTTTTTTGTTGTTTTGTTTATTATTTTTTTGTTGTTTTTTTTTTT
>VURO01003339.1:14260-35819 GCA_015108175.1 Pelvicachromis taeniatus | reverse complement strand
CGACCAGTGGATTATCAGGTGAGTTTTTGCATGTAGATGTGGGCTTGAAAGTCAGTCTTTGTAACCACCTCTGTCTACTCGATTTCCCAATAATTTGGCCTCAAGTTGTTGTTTTTTAATTAAGTGTACTTTGTTTTTTTCAGGGTGGTTAAACTCAAAGCAACTCTCACATTTGTGTGCAACAGATCTAAATGGCATCTGGGGGCTATTAAGTTACGCATATATAAAGAATAAGTAGATGGCTTACCTAATAGCTACCTTAACTTTTCTTCATAGTTTAAAAGACCTTGGAGCAAATGTGGGCCACAGGCCAACTAATTAACACATCCACTCTCATTTCTTCCTTTTAATATCAGGTCATCTCACTGCAGGCAGTTAGCTTTTAGCGCAAAAGCTAAAAGCAGAGCAGCCTAGCTGGCTGCTTTCTCTCTTTAAAAAGACCATAGATACACTCACAAAATAACACGTTGTATCTCGTTTGTTGCAAAATTAAAAAATTATAGTTCACTGTCATACAAAAGGATTGTGTTCAGCTGCATGTGCACTATTAATATGTCCACTGATGTACTGATATGTATATTTGTGTAATTCACAGTCACAGTCACAGCTGTTTGCCTACTGTGACTACCTGCTCTGAATTTATTCATCATTACATCAACAAACACACAAACAGAACAGTGTTACTACGCTGCAATGCTATCACATGGCCTACTTTCATGACCTATTTAAATTTAAAAAAAAAAAAAAACAGAATACTTTTGTACACCAGCTTGAAATCCTGGTGTAATCATGAGCAGCAGACTGTCTCTCCCTTTTTTTGTTTTACTTGGTTCTTCTTCATCAAGCAAAGACTAATTAAACCAGAGGGATACTTGAATGTGCAAACCTTCAGCTGGGATCGAGTCTGTCCATAAGCAGCTACATTACCTCAGCCTGGGGAGATGTTCACGTAAAATAACAGTCTAAACTATTGCACGCTGACAAAGCCCTCACAGCTTTTCATCATTCGTTTCTGAAAGATGGGTCTGGATTGTTTTTTTATGAATTGCTCTCATGATAATTATTGAACGGTTGAATTATTTATAATGAGAGTGTTGCTGTTTTTTTGACTCACTGTTGGAAGAAGAGCAGCTTGTTTACTGTTTCAGAGTCAGATCTGATACTTTACTGTCTCTCATCAGATCAGCATCACAGTGATCGAGGCCAGACAGCTAATAGGCCTCAACATGGACCCTGTGGTGTGTGTGGAGATTGGCGATGACAAAAAGTACACATCTATGAAGGAGTCCACCAACTGTCCATACTACAATGAGGTGAGACAGTTGAAGATTCTAAAATGTAATTTGCTCATTTGTAATTTTCTTACAGTAACAAATCTGTGCATGTTTATCATCTGACTCCTCTCAGCTCTGTGGAGCACTTTTGCTTCTGGCAGTTCACTGTTTTGGTTTTCAGATAGCAATTCATTTTTTTTTTTTCCAATGCAAACGAAACAACAACTGGACCTATGGGTAAAGCTAGGCAAAGCTAGTGAGAACAGTTGTTTCTCAAAATGAAGTCATCAGTCAGGCTTTTTCCTCCTTTCTGACAACCCAGAACGTCATTATTATGCAAAGAACAGCAGAGGATAGGAGTAGTGTTCTCTTTGATAGCGTAATGTTGCAATGATTTATTGACTACTGCACAATGCACTAAATTGGAGGGTGTTAGTAGCAATTGTAAGGTGATAAGGACTGTGCAGACCTCAGCCTCTTTGTTGTGCCCTGCAGGGAGTGAAAGTGACAGTCTGTTATCGATTGTCTGAGGATCTCCTGTCAAGAGACAAACTGTAAACCACAGTAATCAAGATAGCATTCTGTTTTTGTGTCAAAACTGCTTCAGTCTCAGCTTGTTCTGCATCTGTGCTATTTCAGATAGCGGTACATTTCTCTCCAGTAAAATTCTTAAATTGGCTGCTGTGGGAAAATGAATCAAAGTCATCAATTATTTTAAGCAATAGTTATGAGAAACACATGATTTGAAAAAAAATAAAAAACAGCAACCTTAATAGAAACAACAACCTCTAGTTATAATGTATCTTACTAGTGGGAGAATAAGGACATATATGTGTACTTACCAGACACTTTATTAGGTACACCTTACTAGAACTTGGTTGGTCCCATTTTTGCTGCAGAAGTCCCTTAATTAGATTCGACAATGTGTTTGAAACATTCCTCAGAGATTATTGACATGATAGCATGAAATAGTTGCTGCAGATTGGTTGGTTGCATATCCATGAAACAAATCTCTTGTTAAACCACCTCCTTGTTGCTCTGTTTGATTGAGATCTGGTGAACGTGGAGGCCATTTGAGTGCAATGAACTCACTTTCTGTTCAAGAAATTAGTTGAGGTGATTTGAATTATGGACATGGTGCATTACCCTGCTATAAGCAGCGTGGTCATAAGCGTGCCAAGAAAATATCACCCATACCACTACAACACCAACAACTGACTGAAGATTTGATACAAAGCAGGATGGTTTCATGCTTTACGTTCTTAAGGCCAAATTTTGAGTTTACCGTCTGAATGTTGCTCCTGAAAATGAGACTCATCAGACCAAACATTTTTCCAACCTTTTGATTTCAGTGAGCTCGTATGAATTGTAACCTCAGTTTCCTGTTCTTAGATGACAGGAAGTGTGAATACCAGACAGTGCCACACAGTCTGGTCTTCTGCTGCTACCTCTTTAACCTCCTAGGACCTGCCGTCCACATATGTGGACATCACATTTTGGGTAGTCTAAACTAAAATACAACATTTTGCTCTACAAGGGCCTGATATCCACTTACGAGGACATTATACTGCCACTGTTCAATCGAAATTTAAAACGAATGTCCTCATATGTGGATCTCATTTTTCTCAGAAACAAAAATCAGGGGGAAAAAATCAGGTAATTCTTTGTTTTTACGTTCATCAGGTCCCAATCAGCCCAAATAGCAAAGAGAAATTTAAAATGCATGTCTTAGGAGGTTACGGTTCAAAGTGCTGTGTTTTCAGAGTTGCTCTTCTGCATTCCTTGGTTGTTTGACAGTAATTCAATTCAATTCAATTTTATTTATATAGCGCCAAATCACAACAACAGTCGCGCTCAAGGCGCTTTACATTGTAAGGTAGACCCTACAATAATACATACAGTGAAAAATACAACAATCATATGACCCCCTTCTCAGTAGTGACGGTTGCTCCCTTTTGATGCTTTTCTTATATTTTACACTATATTGAAGCATTATATTTTGTTAGAAAGCTGTCAATTTCTTAGTTGTTGTGGGGTGGGGGTGGGGGTGGGTGCTTTAGGAGAGCTGTTTCTCTTTATATGACAAGAAAAAAACAGATCTGTTATTAACTCAAAGCACAAATTAGAGTGAGGGATAATCTGCCCACTAAAGGAGAAGAAGAAAGAAAAAGACTGTAAAGACTGTGGGTGATGTAGGGGAATGAGGCTATGCTTCTTTGTTAGAAGAGGCAGCCTCTGTATTTTAATCCGCCCATGCATGCCTACAGCAGAGTCAGTGGGCTACAGTCCAGCACAGTATAATTGTCTTTACAGGGAGATAATAACTGTCCCACATTAGTGCTCATATAAAATCACACAAGCTAGAATAAGAAAATAAATCTCACAAATAGTCCTTTGTGTGTATGTGTATTTTACTCACCCCAGCCTGTTGTTATATTTTGGCCCAGATGCACATAACCATATAGCTTTAATTATACTCACACCAGAACTCTAAATGAATGGGAGGATCATTTGTCTGTCATGTTTGCTTCTTACAATCATTGAAAGTTTGAGGAGCTGGAGCTGTGTTTTAAAACAGTATTATAATGGTGTGTTTTTGTTGGTTGATTATCCATCCTGAAATAAAACAGCAGCAGGAAGCAACTGATCTCCCACCAAAGTGGACTGATAATGAGAGGATCACGTCCACATGGCTTCTCTCTTTCCCACAGTTCCTTGACTTCAAAGTTATCTAGAAACAACTGCCTGACACATTTTACTTCAAGACCAAATCTGAAAGAACGATACGTTTTCCAACAATCATTACTACAAACGAGGGCACGAGTAACTGCAAATTAATGAGAAACCTTTCTTTTTTTACTCTGCAGTATTTTGTCTTTGATTTCCACGTCCCTCCGCATGTCATGTTTGACAAGATCATCAAGCTTTCAGTAAGTAATTTATACCACAATGTGTCCACACTTGAGTGCGTCTGAATGAACTGTTACCATACCCTGAGCTGTAAATATTACATTATTAGTTCACAAGGGAAAATGTAATAGCCCCGTTGGACAGAATGTTTAATAAGCCATGGCTGAAACTGTTCATGCCTTATAAGGAGTAAAATGTTTAAAACATTATGCACCCCCTGCCCCCTTTGTAAGCGGGCGGGGGGTGCATAATGTTTTAAACATTAACAGACATCAGTTTCTTTATAGATTAGATTTTTATAGATTATTATAGATTTATAGGTTATTGCCTTATGTACAATATTATTTATTTCCTTTTTGTCTGCTTAGGTTATTCATTCCAAGAACCTTTTACGGAGTGGGACCTTGGTAGGAACCTTCAAAATGGATGTTGGGACTGTTTACTCTCAACCTGGTAAACTCCAAGCAGTAGTTCTGCTTTCATGCTTTTATCTGTATACATCTACTGCTTTTCATAGTCACATATTAATTTACTAAATAAAATTTTAAATAAAATTCTAATGTTGTAAAGTGAAAATGAGCTGATAAATGCTCTTAGTCATTAAGTGACTAACTGATGCATTGACATCTGTCTCAGAACACCAGTTCTACCATAAGTGGGCCATCCTGTCTGATCCTGATGACATCACAGCAGGATGTAAAGGATATATAAAGTGTGACATCGCTGTGGTCGGAAAGGGTGACAACATCAAGACTCCACACAAAGCCAATGAGACTGATGAAGATGATGTAGAGGGGTAATAGGCTGTCACTGATTAGGAATACTGTCGCCAAGCGAAATCTGCAGCATACATGAAAACCTGTTTAATATCTTCGATATATTCTGAATTAGTATTTCCTATGCTTGTTACATGAAATTATCTCAAATGCAGACAGTAACTCCACAGGCTTGCCTCTGGATGTTTTTTGTTATTACCCTGTCCTCTAGAAATCTCCTGCTGCCAGAGGGCATCCCAGCAGAGAGGCAATGGGCGAGGTTTTATGTAAAGATCTTCCGCGCAGAAGGACTTCCTAAAATGAACACAAGCATCATTGCTAATGTGAAAAAGGCCTTCATAGGAGAGAACCGAGACTTGGTGGACCCCTATGTTCAAGTGCACTTTGCTGGGCAGAAGGTAACACTGCGCCTGGGAAACTATTTCTGATAATTCTCTGGGTATGATAATATAAGGTTTAAAGGCTTGAAGTAGTTAGATTATTAATTACTACATTTATATTTATGTAGGAGCTTTGGGTTTAGCTTTTGGTTTTAGTTTTAGGTTTAGTTTAGTTAGGCACCCAGAAAGAGTTTGTGGCTAATGTGAATATTTTTGGTCCATGAGGTACCCAGAGGTTCAGATTATCTCCTTTTGTAGAAATGTTGTTTATTGAACCTTTAGAATATAAAATAAATCAGATTTAAACCATGTTCATAGTAGTTTAAGTAAGTACGCATTTTCACTAACAGTGTGCCATTACTTCTTCTCGCCTAAAAGTGAGCATGTTTATGTTCAAGTTAATGTTTATTTTAAAAGGGACAATGCATATTGTCATCATGTAAATATGGGAGATTTCAACATATAGGCAAATTTTCATCTTCAGTTCCTGTAATGATGTTTTAATTATAACCTTTGTCCAATTTAGCTTTAGTATGAAAATTAAAACTATTTGCAGCTTCTGTAGAGCGATACTTTCAAAACCCAAACTGAGTTACTGAAGCTATACATTGGAGCAGGTTGTCAGCATTCACTTGAATGCAGTGATTCAAAAATTGCCTTGGACTACAATCCACATATATGAGCTTTATACATATAAGCTTACATTTATAACAAAATGTCAGATGGCTGGCTCCAAACCTGCCAGCTACCTGACATTTTGCAATTTCAATTTTGAGACTTGGAGCTCGCCATCTGGGTATTAGTTGCTGAATTCATTCTCTAGTGCCAATCATTCACTGACACGAAGACAATCCTCCCTAAAATGATTTCAGTGTAAGTAGCAGAGATTAAATCCCACAGCATTTATTCCAACTGCAAAGATACCTACTGTATTTTGTGCACTATGGTTTGTACCATGCTTTTAAGAAAAGCATGGTACAAGATTTTAAGATTTTAAGAAATCTTAATGAACCAATTGAACCAATTGAAGAAAAAAAACAAAATACTATACATAAATACTATGTCTCAGTGAGTCATAATTAATCAAATGAAAAAAATATGAAAATACTCTTTAAGCATTTAATATAGCATTTAAACATTTAACAATATTTGCTGCTACCAGAATGGAGACTCTATAACATCTTCTTTAAAGTCTACATTATTAAACTGACACTACTGTAGGCTATAACTGACCAAAGGTGTTTTTTTCCAACTCCATGATTTAATTTTAATTCCTTTATGTTCTCCAGGGAAAGACTTCAGTCCAGAAGAGCAGTTATGAACCAATCTGGAATGAGCAGATCATCTTCACCGAGCTGTTCCCTCCTCTCTGCAAAAGGATAAAGGTCCAAATAAGGGACTCGGATAAAGTCAATGATGTTGCCATAGGAACCCATTTCATTGACCTACGCAAGATATCAAATGATGGTGATAAAGGTGGGTCAAAACATTATTTTTCTTACCAACATTGATTATCTGTCAAGTACTTTAATTATTCTGTCACACTAGTGTCTATCTGTATTTTACTAAATGTACTAATTAGGTGTGTTAGATTGTGTATTGAGCCATATGACGTGCCTGACCTTCTGCTAATGTCTGTAAGAAATGAGTTGTCTGACATTCAAATTAACTTGCTGCACATGCTGACCCAAAGGAGAGGTGCAGTGGACTGGAGAGCATATTGCAGTCCAAGACAGGAACTGCACAGAACTGCATAGCCAAGACACAAGTGCAAAAACCAAATGGTGCAACAGTGAAGTAAAAAAAAATCCCATGAATCCAGAAATCCAGCAAACAGAGCAAAGTTGAACTTGATTTTTTTCCATATTTTAATTTTTAAAAAGTACTTAATTAATAATCAAATTAGGGCTTCTACACCATCATGCCGCTTGATCCCATAATAAAAAATATTTTTTCTTCACTTTGTTCAGGTTTCTTGCCTACCATGGGTCCAGCCTGGGTCAATATGTATGGTTCCACCCGTCAATACACTTTAATGGATGAGCATCAGGACCTGAATGACGGACTCGGAGAAGGGGTGTCCTTCAGAGCCCGTCTCCTACTGTCTGTAGCTGTGGAGATCCTGGACACTACTTCACCTGAGATCATCAGCTCCACTGAGGTTCAGATGGACTCTGTTTCCAATATCTCAGAGGTGAGATAGACCTGAGATGGTCATGCTGCGTAGCTTTTAAGTGTATTTGTGAAGACAGACGCACGTAACTGCTCAGCAGAGAAAAGAAAAATATTTGATTTGTTGCTTTGAAAGTGTGTTGTTCGTGTTTCCCTCTTTAGTCACGCTCCGCTGAGGAAATCAGAAATACTGTGAAATGGCTCATTTATTAATTTCAATTATGTGTTAGTCATTATTTGTGATCATGTGAGAAAATGTTCTGGTTAGGGGTTCTGAAAAGGATGCTAATAAAGCATGAAGTTTAATGGCATAAGAATATCAACTTCCAGTCTTCCATTAGCGAGATAAAAGTAGACTGGCTGCTGAAGGGCTACCTAAAAGCATAGTGATGAACAGCTGCAAATGATACTGCTTTTTAAAGTGTAATGAGTAATACATTTTTATTTTTATTTTAATAGCAACCACATGAATGGATAACAAGCAAAGGGCAGAGAATTGGAACATAAAATCAAAGTGCCTCAGCAAGTCAGAAGGGAGATATGCAGTTTTTATGTGTGTTGTAAATCACAGCTGATTATCTGAATTGGATGCACTTTGCTCTAATAAAATGTTTACTGCCCCCCCCCTCAGAGTGCTACAGGAAAAATAGAAGAGTTCTTCCTCTTTGGTTCCTTCCTTGAGGCCACCATGATCGACAGGAAGATTGGCGACAAACCCATCAGTTTTGAAATCACGATAGGTAAAAAATATATAAATAAATGTACTAATTTGTTGCGTTAATATTAACCTGAAAAGTCAATAGCTGCTGTAACTACCTGGATTGATTGTTTAACAGGTAACTATGGCAACCAGATAGATGGCGTGAGCAAACCGTCGTCAAAGAAGAAAAAGAAAGACGGAGAAAATGAAGAAGAGGAAAGTGAGCTGATCCAGAACTCCAGTGAGGATGAGGCGGACGAGGACGGCGACCTTGTATCAGTGTCCTCAACTCCTCCCATGAAGCCCGTCATCACTGACAGGTTAGGGGTGAAAGGTCACAGATCAGAAAACAATTTAATTATTTTGTTGTTATTGGATTTGTTTCTGTTAGCCAAACAAAATATGTATGCCTTTCTCAGTAGCGAACTATTATAGACTGTATAATTTTTATTAATATAATGAAATTTAACTAACAAGTATTACCTTTAATAAATACAAGTTAATTAACAGTCATGTGCAATCATTACAGGAACTACTTCCATCTTCCCTACTTTGAAAAGAAGCCATGCATCTACATCAAGAGCTGGTGGCAGGACCAGAGAAGACGACTTTACAATTCCAACATGATGGATAAAATTGCAGACAAACTGGTCAGTGTACATCTTTATGGCACAACATAATTGTAATAATCTAATTGTAATAATATGTAATAAAGGTTAATTGGTGTTTCCAAACTGACTGTAGGTGTGAATGTGAGTGTGAATGATTGTCTGTCTCTTTGTGTTAGGGTTAGGTTTCACTTATTTGTAGAGGTGTAAGATGGAACTAAACTACCTCCCAATTTTTTTTATGTTTTTTCACTATTGACAAGTTCCTACAGTGAAAAACTAGATATTCTAACCTACCTCCCAGGTGCTGCTGCAGTTCCCTAGATTGAAGAGATGACTTATATGCCAGAGGTTAATATAGGGTTCAAATTTACCCCAGATCTTCCCTGTTTGCTTCACTGTACTGTCTAATTAATGCTAAAAAAAATGCCCTCTTTGTCTGCAATTTTCACATTTTTTTAAAGCCGTCGATTGAGTCAAATGTGACCCTAGGCTGGCCAGTTGTGGTCCGCTGGCTTAAGGTTTTATTTGCTATAGATGTAATAGATGTTTTGTTTGTGTTAATGTGTGAGTAATAACAATTTGACTTGTCCTAAGTTTCGGTACGGTTTGTGCTTGGACAGGAAGAGGGTTTGAATGATGTTCAGGAGATTATTAAGACTGAGAAGGCCTTTCCAGAGCGTAGACTCAGGGGAGTGCTGGAGGAGCTTAGCGTCGGCTGCAGGTGAGCTGCATAATAATGATCATTTCTCATGGTTGCGTATCAAAGCTACATACAATTAGCATTCAAACAGCAAGAAAGACAGAGAGCTGCCTCTAACTTCATGAAGTGGCATTCAGCAGTAAAGTAAATACTTATTACACATATCATGGTAAAAGCAATCAGCAGTGTTTTTTCTTTATGTTCTTTCAGTAGATTTTGAAACTATTAAACTATTAATAGTTCAGCGCTTGCACATATAACGACTGTAGAATCACGGAAGAGTAATATTGCAGAATATAATTTTATATACAATGTAAAGGATGTTACTTGTGTGTGTGTTTTCTTTTGCTTCCAGTCGGTTTGTGTGTCTGGCTAACAAGGATGTGAACCTAGCAGGCAGAACCAAACTTGATCGAGAGAGACTCAAGTCCTGCATGAGAGAGATGGTACGATTCATGTTTCTGTAATGCCACAAGAGAGGGGAAGTTGCAGTTGTAGCTAATTATTTACAAATCTCTGTGCCAAACAGAGTAAAAGTTATGGACTTGACATTAAGGACAAACACTGCCTCACGATAATTCAATGCAACACATTTGAATGCATTTGCAGTATTTCCAACATCGTCGCAATCTCTCTGGTTCAGTGTTTGTATTTGACTGTGATGCAACTTTTAATTTGTTTCAAGAGGAAATGCAGCAAGAATGCAAAGTGTTCAGAAAGAAAACAGAACTGTAAACATTGGTTTAGAGGTGGAAGGAGTGAGGGTTGGTTATTTGTCATATTTTAAAATTATCAAAGATTAATACAAAGTGTACAATTTGTACAGTTTATGTTCAGTTCAATTCAGTTTTATTTGTATGGTGCCATTTCACAACAATATTTGCCACAAGGTGCTTTATAGTGTAAAGTTGAGATACTACAGTATTAGAAAGAAAACACCAACAATTAGACTATGGCTTTTAGCGAGAACTGGCGATGGTGGGAAGGAAGAACTCCGTTTTAACAGGAAGAGACCACAACGAAGGGCAGCCATGTGCTGCAACTTGCTGGGAAGTGAAGGGGAAAGAAAAGAGAATAGATAAATGAGAGCATACAGAGACCATGAATAGCAAACATGATAAAACAAACTATGGGGTAGAGAAGAAACAAATTTGCAATTGTGACATTTAAATGCATCAGGTGTGAAAAGAAGGGAGTGGAAAGTGTTCAGTGCATCATGGGATGTCCCCCACTTGCCTGAACTTGTAGCAGCATAATAAGCGTCACCTGATCCACGCCAAACTATAAACTTTATCAAAATGGAAAGTTTTAGGCCTCAATGCAGAGAAGGTGTCTGTCTCCTGAGCCCAAACTGGTAGCTGCTTCCACCTATGTATGTATCTAAGGTGCTTTGCCTCTTTATTAGCACTGTATGCTTCATTACCACTAATTATCTCTTCTCCTGCAGGACAGCATGGGCCAACAGGCTAAGCAGATTCGGACTCAGGTGAAGAAAAACACAGTCAGAGACAAACTCAAGCTGGTGCAGAACTTCCTGCAGAAGCTTCGCTTCCTTGCTGATGAGGTAGAGATGCAGTCCCTCGCAGTGTGACACTTGGACTCTGCTCAGACTGAAAACACATTTAAGGCATTATCAGGTAAGGAACTAGTAATAATGAGACTGGTCCTCTGTCTTCACTGTTCAGCCTCAGCACAGCATCCCAGATGTTTTCATTTGGATGATGAACAACAACAAGCGCATCGCTTATGCAAGAATACCTTCCAAAGACATCCTGTACTCCATAGTGGATGAGGAAACTGGCAAAGACTGTGGAAAAGTCAAAGCTGTATTCCTTAAGGTACAGTCATCTCTCCCTACTTCAGCCTTGCACACAGTTGTTCAGCTTGTCACATTAAAATACGCTCTTTTTTTTTCTTTTCTTATTTAACTCTCATCACTGTACCTATACTGTGAAAGCTGCTGAATTTTCCAGACACAAATTACAGTATTGGTTGGTGTTAATGTGAGTAGACATGCAAATCTGCTATGGCTGCTTGACATGTTTAGATCGGCCTATTCTGCAAAATTGTCTGCATAATGGTTAAAATTGTAATTTCAAAGTAAGAATCTATTCATGCATTCTTAATGTTAAGCTACTCAAGTGTCTAGGCAAACCAGCAGGTTTTCCAGTAGTAGTTACATTTTTTTGATTACTTGGTTTATTGTTTCTGTTATCTGTGTCCGCAGCTTCCTGGTAAGAAGGGTTTTGGTCCTGCAGGTTGGACAGTTCAGGCTAAGCTGGAGTTATATCTGTGGCTGGGCCTCAACAAGCAGAGGAAAGACTTTCTCTGTGGACTGCCAAATGGTTTTGAAGAGATTAAAGCCACTAAAACTGGCCCTGGTCTTCACTCTGTACCCCCCGTTGGCCTCGTCTACGACAGTAAGCACTGTACACACAAAAAATGACAAACTGTAGGACTTTTACACATCTGAGAAGCAGATCTTGACTCATCATTTTTGTTAGAGCCAAATAATTAGGCAAATACTCCCATCACTCTAACATGGACATTTTATCTTTTGAATACTTTGTCTTTTGTATTGTAGTAAAGTCCTCCACACTTTTATTTTCACTCCCCATAATTTCGTATCGCCTGATTTGCCATTAACGTTTAACTCAAAATCATTAACGTTTAACTCAAAATCAATTCTAGGCAAAACAAAAAGTCAGTCAGAAACAGTCATTGACTCCAATTGATCACCTTTACTTTGCGGTTCAATTTTCTAGCCTCAGTCTAGGACTGCTCACAAAGGGGATTGCATGTCAGTTAATGTGATGTGATGTTTGTCTTTGTGTGCATCCAATAGTGAAGCAGGTGTTCCAGCTGAGAGCACACATGTACCAGGCTCGCAGTCTGTTTGCTGCTGACAGCAGTGGCCTTTCAGACCCCTTTGCTCGGGTCTTCTTTTCCACACACAGCCAGGTTACTGAGGTAAAATGAGTGCGTGCGCATGCAGAGACTGTGTTTGTGTTTATGCTGATTATGCTTAACTAAACTTTGTATTTGCATGTGTGTGTGTGTGTGCCGCAGGTTCTGAGTGAGACTCTTTGCCCTACTTGGGATCAACTGCTGGTGTTTGATGATGTGGAGCTGTTTGGGGAGGCCAGTGAGCTGAGAGACGATCCTCCGATCATTGTGGTTGAAATCTATGATCAGGACACCGTGGTAGGATCCTTTTTTACAATAATGAATCAATGGAAGGATGTGGCATACTGAAACTGCATGCTAAAGAGTTTAAAAATTAGTTAGTATGTGCTAATAAAGCCCTAAATGTGCTTTGCTTCTCCATCCCTTCTTTTCTTAATGTCTGCCCACCCTTGTCTTACTCCACCCTTTCCTTCAACTGAACTCTGACCTCACTTACGTATGTTGTGCTGGCTAAATAGAGTGACAAGGCATTGCTACTATAGATGTGTCAATGTATTCTAATTTTTCTAAAAGAACTTTCTTAAAATTAGATCTCTAACTTGATTTCGAAACTCTTTGCAAAATGTGCATGTCTACTTCTGCAGCAAGGATACTTCTAGGAGTCCAAGTGGCATCCTAAGACTTAAACCTCTCTTATTTGTTCAGATTGTACTGTAGTGATTATTTGAGATACATATTTGTTTAATAAGAAAATTGGGATTTTTACTTTTAACCTTGAGCCACCAATAATAATACCCATTTGCTGCCATGCAGACTGCACTTCCCACACCCATGTCTAACCCCCTTCCCTTATCCCCTTATTGTTTTGTCCGGCTGCTGTTACACATTGTGGTGTTCAGGGTAAGGCAGAGTTCATAGGTCGAACCTTTGCAAAGCCCACCATCAAGATGTGTGCTGAGCATTATGGACCCCCGAGGTTCCCGCCACAGCTGGAGTACTTCCAGATTTACAGGGGAAACTGCACTGCCGGGGAGCTTCTGGCTGCTTTTGAGCTGCTGCAGGTAACACATAGAACAATGTCTGAATACACTCATGAATACACACATTGATTGGGTATTCTTGTTGAGTGATTGTGTGCACTTTATGGTTCTGTATTTTATGTTCTGTATGTTCTGTATTTTTAAAAGGAGGGACATTTAAAGGTTTTGTTTGTATTCATGCTGCCTTTGTTGCCACATTACTGGATTGGTACATCAGTCTATCATTTTGGAAAAGAATGAGACCACTGGCAGTCAACTTTCTGATCACACCTTTTTATAAATTTCTCTCTCCATGTAAAAATGATGTCTTACTCTTTAATTGTTTTCCTTTTCTTATATTGGCCTGTAAACACGCCACATCATCACTATTTCTTTTATTTGACACTGACAAAGCTTTTCTGTTTACCCTTCTATCCTCCCAATGCAACCAATCCTATTTTCTCCTTTTATGTTTCTTTTCCAACTCATCCCTCCACTTCCCCTTTGATTCACCCTTCCTTTTCTTTACAATATCGATTTTCCATGATTTTCTTCTCCTACTGCCTACAGATACCCTTTGATGCTGAGGAGATCAGGCGAGCTCTGATCGCTGTCCATAATTTTGCTGTCCCTCAGATAAAGGTTTTCTTTTCCTTCTCTCTTTTCAGCAAAATTTATCTTACTGTCTGGCAACAGTTTTCAATGTGGGCAATAGATAGTTTTTTCTCTGCCAACAAGACATTAATAATTCTTTTTTTTAAACTTTCTTCCTAAAGTTGTTCTTTAAAGAGAAAAACAGCATTAACTGAAAAACTTTGAGGGCTGTGGGACGTAAAGCTGATAAAGTGCTCTCAGAAGGTTTCCAACTTGGTTTAGTTCCCCTCTCTCGCCCTAATTAGATTGGTCAAGGAGGCAGGGCTGACCTTCCCCCCCTTGAGGGGCCGACAGATTCAGAGCGTGGACCCATCCTCCCTGTGCCACTGGGCATCCGGCCAGTCCTGAGTCGCTACCGCATAGAGGTGAATTTAATCTACTGCTGTGGCTGTGTGTTCTGAGCTTTTTAAACCCCCCTTCCTTATCGCATCACAGTTGTTCTCTGGCTCAGGTTTTGTTCTGGGGATTAAGGGACCTGAAGAGAATCAACTTAGCTCAGGTGGATAGGCCCCGTGTGGACATAGAGTGTGCAGGTAGAGGTGTTCAATCTGCGCTCATCCAGAACTACAAGAAGAATCCCAATTTCAGCACACTGGTCAAATGGTTTGAGGTGGTAAGTGCATCAGTCCATTTGATATTTAAACCCATTGAAAATGGTTGCTTAGATGTTAAGTCAACATCCTTGTAGAAAGCATAACTCTTGACTGGAATTTGTTTTCATGATTTTGACTTTAGGACCTTCCAGAAAATGAGCTCCTCCATCCTCCTCTCAACATTCGGGTGGTGGACTGCCGAGCCTTTGGCCGCTACATCCTGGTGGGGTCACATGCTGTGAGCAGTCTGAGACGTTTCATCTACAGCGCTCCAGACAAGACCTCCAACAACTGGGCCACCGCAGGTGCTAACAATCATGTGATTAATTAGTTAGGAAGGACCCTATTAGCTGTAACATGAGTGTGTTCATGTGTCAAAACCTAGCAGCTCTTTTTGTCATTACTGTGCAATACTGATTACTAGATAACAGTGTAATATCTGCAGTAGCAATTGGTTAATAAAGTTTTTAAGTGAAACATATGGAATGCAATCTTTCATAAATTTACCTTTTCTCAGGTTTTGGTTTCCTTTTTTCTAAAAAAGACTTGAAGAATATGATCAAACATTTGAGATAATGTTTGTAAATCCTCTTTATACAGCCTGTTCTGTAATAACTTTGCTGCTTTCATCACTTGCTTTCTGCTCTGACCACCTTTTTCCTGTCTGTATCCTCCCTTTATCCCTTCTCTCTTCGCTCCTCTCTTGCATGTCCTATCCTTCCACACTCTGCTGCCTTTAACCTTCGCCCGCACACCAGCTAAGCTAATGAATGGCTACATGGTCCTGACCAATGGCGGACCCCAGCCCTGCTCCTCACCCAGCCTTTCCCCTCGCTCCTTCTCTCGCCCTGCAGGTGATATTGCTGTCAACATGGATGGAGAGCATCCAGTCCGAAAGATGGACACGGTCGTCAAGTTAGACGCAGTAAGCTTTCCATTAAGCTTGTGCACAGTGGATTTCCATAAACTGTATGTTTATCTGGTATATTTGTAGCTTGTCGTAGTAGAAGCCCTGCTTTATGTTCAGTCCTCTTTACCTGCCTCTGTACATGTGCCAGTCATACCTGCGCCATCTGCCGTGTGTATTAATCCGTGTGTTGTTTTATGTGACGCCTCCTATTGTAGATGTCTGATGCTGTTGTAAAAGTTGACATGGTGAGTAATCCTCCTGCAGAAACTTAGCAATAAAAATATGTGCCACAGTCCGCTGATGTGTCATTATCAATAAAAAGTGAATGTACTGAGGGTCAGTTTATGTTTCCCCTTCTTTTAAGATTGAGGAAGAAAGTGACAAAGACAAAAAGAAGAAAAAGAAGAAAAAGAAGGCAGGAATGGAGGAAGAGGATGAGCCAGACGAGAGTGTTTTGGACTGGTGGTCTAAATATTTTGCTTCCATTGAGACACTAAAGGAGGTTTGTCCCTTTGAATGCAGTCAGTTCCGTTCGCTTCTACACGTGTTTTTCAGAGTCTCACGGGACTGTTTCTCACAAGCACAATCCTATTAGACTGACAAATTCTGCTCGCTTGGTTTTTCAGATCCTCAGAGCCCAGGAGGCAGCTCAGGCAGAGGCGGAGGAGAGAGAGGACATTGAGATAGCAGCTGAAACGGCAGGTATTGAACTCTACCAAATCAGTAATGCTCAGCCTGCCAGCATGCAGCTGTGGCTGAAGTCGAAGTGTCTGAATGCTGGGAAAAGGTGCTTTGATGCTTTCTTTTTTTTTTTTTTTATCTCCCTTGGAATAGGACCATGCTAAATGAAACAGAAGAAGATGTCGTCATGTAGTTTATCTCGCAGAATTCAAATTTCAGTTCACTTTTGTGAATAATAGCCTCACTTCATCTTTTTTAAAATTTCCTTTACACTTTTGGTAATGAAGTGATGATTTTCACAGGGTTGTCAACATTTACATGACCTTGAAGACCACAATTTACATGACCACAATGTCACCAATATTGAATGTTAGGCTGTTGTTCTGCAAACATGGACCTACTATATCCCTGACTGTTTTCGGTTTCTTGAACTATCATGTAGGAGCACGAGAGGCATCATATGTGCTCGTTGCTCTTCCTCTCTTTCATCCCATGAATCCATTCTTCATTTGCGCAGAGCTGAACATCATATTCATAAACATTGTTCACATTAGCATGACCTCCCAGCTATGCAGCATACAGATGAAAGCTGGAGGATAAAGGTCTGCTTTAGTTCATCTGAACTAGAATTATTAAATGCTTTTTATTGCGTTTACTGAGACTGCAATAAAAGTTCAAATTTACTATTCTTTATACAACCAAAATGCAGTTCTTGTTGTGATCTCTGCTCAAAATAAAGTTTCTGAATATGCGACTGTCACTCTTCTTGATCACCATATTTTTTTCAGAGGATGTCAAAAGATTATAAATAAAATCTCCACAAACTGGGAAACTTAGTCGCCTAATAAAGACCTATCAGCTTTCATGTAATATAATGTGTAGTGGTGCATGCAACCCTGCCACCCATGTCTTCATGTCTTCATCCCTAGTTTGTCTGTCTTCACCTCCATTCATGGTTTCAATCAGATGTCAAACCCGATGAACTTCTTCTGAAAGGCTCCAAATCAAAGGAAAGGGGCAAAGAGAAGAAGAACTCTAAGGATAAGAGGAAGGGTCAGGCTGCAGATGGCTCCGAGAGGCGACCAGTGAAAGCAAAAGTGGATGAGCTAGTGGTGAATATGCCATTAACAGTCATATACAAAAGCTAGCCAGCACATATTAATGCCCCTGCACACTTAAAGCTTTTGCGTTTGCCGGTTTATTTCAGGTGTACAACAAGGAGCTTGAGAGTGAATATGGCAACTTTGAAGACTGGCTTCACACGTTCAACCTGTACAGAGGAAAGGCTGTGGATGACGACGAACACGCGCTGGATGATGACAGGATTGTTGGTAGATTCAAGGTGGGAAAACACTGTCTAAGGACTGTTACTTGTCAAGACTACACTAATAGATAACATAACATATAAATGTCATTTTTTTCATTACTCAGGGATCCTTGTGTATATACAAGTTACCTCTGTCTGAAGAAATCACAAGAGAAGCAGGATTTGATCCTAACATGGGGATGTTCCAGAGCATCCCACACAACGATCCTGTCAACGTCCTTGTTCGTGTCTATGTGGTCAGGGTAGGTGACCTTCTTTATGTCTACATCTACGCCACAGTCATAAAAACTGTATGTGTATGAAAATAAAATAATATTACTTTTTCTCTCTTCTCTTTGTTTTCCAGGCTACAGACCTCCATCCTGCTGATATAAATGGGAAAGCTGACCCATACGTTGTCATTAAGCTGGGCAAGTCAGAGGTCAAGGACAAAGAGAACTATATCTCCAAACAGCTCAATCCAGTATTTGGAAAGTAAGTTGAGAGAAATTTTGAATCACTTTGTTGTTGAACGATGGCGGTGTAATAGCAAAAAAATAGGTTGTTGCTGCTCATCAGATTTTTGATTAACTTATATTTTACAAAAAGCAAAAAAGTTTTACTTTTACTTTTATAAGTAAATAATGGCTTTAAATTATTTTCATGTCCTTGTATTGTGCATTTATTTCCATGTCATTGTTTGCACAGTGACCCAACTTTATGTGTCAGGATCTATTGCACCTGTTGAACTATTGACTTTCTGTGCTCAGATCATTTGACATCGAGGCCACCTTTCCCATGGAGTCTATGTTGATGGTGTCTGTGTATGATTGGGATCTGGTTGGCACTGATGACCTGATTGGTGAGACAAAGATTGACTTGGAGAACCGTTTCTACAGTAAATTCAGAGCCACCTGTGGCATTTCCTCCAGCTACTCTGTGTGAGTCTAAATCTATTTTATTCTCTTTAAGTTGTTGGTGAAGTTGTAATGTCACAATATGAAACTTAACATTTGCTTTAAGTACTTTTTGAAATATAAATTTCTTAGCTTAATAATACTAAAAACAAACAACTGAATTATTAAAATTTTAAAAAGTTTCCTTGGTTTCACTGCATTTGGTTTGCGATTAAGTAGCACTTTATAATGTGGCTCAGTAATAACATGATTATAGTGGGGTAACAATGTGGAAATAAAAAGGCAATGACCAGAGTCACTGCTATTGCTTGATATTTTTAACTGGGTAATATTAGACTGTAAATACAGTTATGGGATAATAATGTTGAAAGAAATGAACAAATTTAGTTATATGATATAATATTATGGTGGAAAAAATATGATAACCTTCTAAAGTAATATATGTTAATGTTTTCATATATTAGGACACCACTTCAACATTTTGATGGTGAAATTAGTATTGTTGTATGTCCTAAAAATTCTCCAGGGTAATAAGATATTATTAAATTTGGTGCTGTGGCTTATTACCTGGAAAAAAGTTTCTGAACCCTGTTTCTATTTAATTTCATAGTAAGAATAAATTTAACCAAAATGCCCAGAGGTATAATAATTACCTGTAATAACAATAAAGCAGCCACCTTTTCTAAAGGATTTCTCTATGTTGCATCCAATAACATTTCCTACAAAAACCAAGGACCAGCAAAATACATCTGAAAAACCTTTCAGTGGCTTACATACTCTCTCATACTCTTTCTTGTTGTTAGCCACGGATACAATTCTTGGCGGGACCCTATGAAGCCCAGCCAGATCCTGGCTAAGCTCTGTAAGGATGGCAAGATCGATGGACCTCATTATGGGCCAGGAGGCAAAGTCAAGGTGGCTAATCGAATCTTTACAGCACCGACAGAGATCGAGGATGAAAACGGTATTGTTATATTTTTTCTCGTGATCCTGATTAATCTCCCTTTGTCATTTTGTTCTCTCATTTATATTCCTTACATATCCATTTACACTAAGCTGGTTTTATCGAGATTTTCACATTTTCAGATTTGTTTACAGTAAGATTAAGGTAAGATGAAATAAGATTTATTCTGTTTTTCTTGCTTTCCTCGTTGCTTACTATTTTCCACTGTTGTCTTTGTATCATTCTATTAGGTCTAAAGAAGCAGACTGAGGAGCATTTGGCCCTCACGGTGCTGAATCACTGGGAGGAGATCCCAAGAGTTGGCTGCAAGCTCGTCCCTGAGCATGTGGAGACCCGACCCTTGCTGAACCCTGACAAACCTGGTATTGAACAGGTAGGAAAGGGCTGTGTTGCCTAGACACCCAGAATGCATCTGACTGGAAATTAGAGCAGTTTCTTTTTTCTTTTTTTCTTTAAAGGGCCGCATTGAGATGTGGGTGGACATGTTCCCTATGGATATGCCTGCTCCTGGGCCTGCGATTGACATAGCTCCTCGAAAACCAAAGAGGTACATCCTGACTAGAGCAATAAGATGACTTTGAAAATATTCTATGATAATACAAAGCTATAATTTGAATATGAACACTTATTCATTGCTCTTTTCAACAGAAAGCTTTATTTTTCAAGAACAAAATGTAGTTTTATCCCCTGGTTAAATTATGGTGAGTCTGTTTGACTCGTTAGCTCTAAAAATGTCAAATATAAGTCCAACTATGTGTGTTCCTTCCTCCCCCTCGCTTACCAGATATGAGCTCAGGGTGATTATTTGGAATACAGACGAAGTAATACTGGAGGACGATGATTACTTCACTGGGGAAAAGTCCAGTGACATATTTGTCAGGGGGTAGGTACAGCGGGATGGGGCAGCCAACCCTCATCCCGTGGGTGTGAGGTGTGTGTGATTTGTTTTGCAGTTAACCATTACCTTTTTTTGTTTTGTTTTGTTTCCATTTTTCTGTGTGCGTGTTTGTGTCGTGTGTGTTTGTGGCGTGTCTCCTGTCTGTCGTCCTCTCTCTCTTTCTCTGGTCAATACTCTGCTGATGTCTAGCTTTGAGCTTCGTGTTATAATTTGGAACACTGATGACGTAATTCTAGAGGACGATGCATTCATGACAGGAGAGAAGATGTCTGACATCTATGTCAGGGGGTAAACACACGAATCCATTGCATGGCTCGTAACAACAAAATACCCTTATTACTCCTTCTGAAGCCTTTGAATCCTTTTTTTTTATGACCCTCCCTCTTCTAACTCTCTGCATAGCACGCATCCTCGCTTGTCTCAAACACTCCTGTCAGCACGAAGATAAATGCATATTGAAAAACTTGCACAATAAGGACCAAACCATACAAACAACATATAACAGCATATAAAACAAACAAATTAATGTGCCAATGCACTCACCCCCAGCCAGTCCCAACAGACTCCACCCTAAGCCTGGTTCAATCGGAGGTTTCTTCCTGTTAGAAGGGAGTTTTTCCTCTCCACTATCACCAAAGCGCTTGCTCATAGGGGGTCAATTGATCGTTGGGGCTTTCTCTGCTTTTTCTGTATCATTGTGGCATCTTTACCTCACAAAGGCATATTGAGGCAAATGTTGTGATTTGGTGCTATATAAAGAAAATAAAATTGAATTGGATTGAACCAGTGTAACCACTACTTTTGGACAATTTCGACCGACTGCAAAGATATGTCATGTGTTGACATAAAAAATTTGGTACGAGATTCAAAATGCTTACATTGTGAATAACTAAGACTAACTTCTGCTGTTCATGAGCATTCAGTTAAAGTCACACTTAATAACACTGAGCAACAATTCCTATAATGCCAACTCACAATAGTCACATCGTATTGACGAGTTAAGGCTAGCACAAGTCTTGCTTATATTGTTGTTTTAGCCTACCTACAATTATTGCTCTCTTCTAAAAAAATATATAACATTTTTCAAAATGCTAAAGAATTGATATTACTTTCAAGGTAAAATAATAATAATAACAGCACATTTTTTGTCTTTTTTTTTTTTATTTAATGTAAAAAAAAAAAAAAAA
>VURO01003336.1:0-11795 GCA_015108175.1 Pelvicachromis taeniatus | reverse complement strand
CACTGTATGTATTATTGTAGGGCCTACCTTACAATGTAAAGCGCCTTGAGGCGACTGATGTTGTGATTTGGCGCTATATAAATAAAATTGAATTGAATTGAATTGAATTGAATATAAACCTCACTGACTTTGTGATCCTTTTCTCCTCCATCAGCAGGTTCCCACTTTTGGCTTTCTGGGAAATCTTGTGACAGCTTTAGCACCAATTGCCATTAAATTGAGGATTATCTAAGAAACTTCTTAAAGGGTATCTATTATCTTAATTTCCCCTCGTGTAAGAAACCTGTATTGTTAATTTAAGCTCATTAAATGCTAAAATATCATCTCATATTTCTTTGAAAATGTTTTGTCCCAGGCTGTGAGTAAAGACTGTGGCCAAATTAGACTTGAGGGCAATATACTAATTGCACATTTCTTGTGAACTGCTTTCACAGTTTTACATAAAAAAAGTAGTAAGGTGGCTTTGAATCGTGTACGGCCGGTACTAAATATATTTCCCTTTGAAAACAAACACTTACAGTATCTCTACACTTTTACTTATTTTTTTGGCATAATAAGATTTTTTAGTTACACTTTTACAAACAATATTGAAATTATGTAAGCCACTGTCTGCCCAGCTGTGTTATTGGCATCCAGGATATTAATACGATGGGTAAATGACCCATCTGTACATCGGTGGTGGGAGGGGGAAGTACTAAGTGGTGTACTAAGTTTGAAAGTCCACCATGTCCTGTGGTGTTAACAAGGACACTAGGACCAACTAAAATCTACAACAACACAGTGACTGATAATTGAAACAACTGGCTAAAGGACTACACAGATCTCATAAGTGAACCCCATTTTAAATGAGAGCTTAATGGCTGACTTTGCGATGCCTTTCTCCTCCACAAACAGCTTCACACTTTTGGCTTTCTGTCAAATCTTGTGACACTGCTTCCATTGATTGCCATTAAATCGCTGGTACAGACGTTTAATGGCAATATGAGCAATTTCACACTAAATGCAGGATGTAAAGGCATTCGGTGTTATTTTAAAATCATAATCACTGAAAATAGAGGAATTTAGGTTGCAGACGTGACATTGAGAGCTGAGAATATCGACTGTGGTGATGATGACTGCCAACAGTTCCTGCTGACCTGCAGTCCCTTTAATTGCTCTTTGAGGCTGGCTCCAAATGCGAGTTAGTCCTCATAGACTGCCACGTTGTAGAAGATATAAACATGTTTACAACCAGATATGAAAAACTGCTTTAGTCATAGCAAATTTCATGCAAAATCTATAGGGAGTGTATTTTTTTACTGATTGTACTACAAGCCTTAAAGCTGTGTATTAAGCATTTGGCAGCTGCAGCCACTAGCTGTCTGCTTGGTTTCACCTTCACTAATTAAAGCCATTAAACAGGACCTCCCAACAAGTCTTTTTAGTATGCTGCCTTTCATAGTAACAGCTAGTCCGCTAATACTGTGCTCCAGCTGTGGGAAGTGAAATTTTTGTATTTATTTGTATGATATCTGTGTCTGAGCCATGCATGTATATAATAACCAAATTTCCGAGCACTAACTAATTACGCAACACTTACATTGGCCAAAAAAAAAGGAGAGAAAAACGAGCTAAGAGTGTTTTTTGACTCTTACTAAACACACGACTGAATATGTTCGTTCTCATACACACATTCACACAGCACTTTGTTCTGTGCACTTTATCTGTCACACTCACACACCGATGGATGAGATGAATTTGCCGTTTGGTATCTTGTGAAAGGACATTTTGACAGCTGCCCCAGACAATCTATGCAAACAGCAAACACGCTTCCATCCGTATTTACCGCTCACATGTTTCAAACCGCAATTCCAACACCCACGTAATTGCTGTCACATTAATGTGAAAGCTAAGGCAGCACAAAGTTGAACATGCACAGTATAATTTCTCAATAAACACTAGATACTTTCGATGTTCCAGAAATACGAGGCACTCCCATTTTACGTTGCCCAGAAACGCTGAGGCCTTGGAGACGCTCATTATTATTAGTCAAACCTTAACTTAACACAAGGGCGGCAAACTTTTTTTTTAGCGCAAGGATTTTGCAGTAATTTACCAGTGGTCACTGTAGTGTGAAGGTTGAAGCACAGTTGAGATATATCGGAGCGCTGCTTGTTTGACTGGACTGTACTGGTGGAAAAAGTGATGAATGGGAAGACAGGAGAGGGGGATGTGTAGGCTCACCTGATCGATTGTTGGGCGAAGTCCGTACAGGAGAGATGGAGGGCGTACGAGAGGAAGAATAAGGTCGCTGTCTGTCTCTCTCTATCGTGGAGGAGGAGCCAACAAAATGGTACTGGGAATAGCCATCCTGCAGGAGAAGTGAAAGCAAAGGAAGAGAGGAAGACTTGAAGCGGTGTTTAGTTGCACTGCAATGTTATTACATGTAATTGCACAGTTTCCGGTGTCTACCCAGAGTACAGAGGCGTTACCTTCTTGTAGAGGCTGCGCAGGTCTCTGTATTGCCACATGCTGTTTAAGACTTGAGATGCAGCTTTCACCACTTTAGGACTATGTCTGGGAATTCAGCAGAGAGGAAAACAAAAACACACAATGTAAAGCTCGACTGTCCTCTGCTTTGTTTGGGCTGGTTTATAAAAACACCACAGTTCAGAATGAAAATGACAAAGACACAAAACGGAGACACTAAACGCGAATGTAAACCAGCATCTCGTGCAGCCTTCGAGGAAAACGTCTTCTTCATCTTCTCTGATGTGCCACTTAAATGTGCGTAGGACAAACTGCATAATTGTTTTTCTGATTGATTTATTAGCCAATATTTCATTCTGTTTCCCCCAAGTGACTAATGACTGTGGGTTTAATTGGCTCATATGGCATTATCGGCGCGTAGGAAATTAAACTTTATTTCTTCAAGACATTTTGATAACGTTGTTGTTTTGGATTCTCAGATTGCGGGCTGTGTAATTTCAATGATGCAAATAGGGAACGCTGGAAAAATGTTCTTTGAGGAACAAGACAACTGAATTGGTACCTGTAATTTTATCCAAATGTGAGTCCAATAATAAACACGTAACTTCATTAGTTTTAGCCTGTTATCTATCACTGAGCATTGCAGGAAGTGAATGTCACGCTAGGATATAGAAATAGAAAAAAAAAAACACAGCAGGCACGACATTTTTTTCTACATGACAATAAATAGAAATGTATACGATATGCAGTCGGAACAAAACGGAGCTAAAAATTACAGCTGAAGTTACGCTACATCATATTATGTATGTCTATATTCACTCGCTATTATCAGTAATATTTGTCTGTACTTTAGTCAGTCCTCCTATTTAAATAAGGCAGTGCCAAAATCTAATCATAACACAGCTGAACTGCTGCTAAAACAAACTTAGCAGATGTCAGTAGCTGTCATCAGGGAATTTTAACTAGGAGAACTCCCTCTCTTTGAACTTCTGCTTTCCTAGGGACTGCTTTTAAATCATATATCTAATTGCATTAGGGATGTGCCTGGCTATTTCACTAGATGTTTAAGCGCTGCTTCCTCTGTTAGCTGGCAACAACTGATAAAAATAAGATTTAATTCATTGCTGATTTTAAGATATTATGCAACCATAATAACTCCACTATGCGAGGCTTCAGCTACAAGTATTCAGATGGCACTGAGTGGCACTGCTGGATCCTTCAGCTTCATAGATGCTACCTTTAAATCCTTTAAATTAATGACACCTTTAAATTATTTTGAGTCATAAATTAAATAATCTGCATTGTTTTAGTGCACAGTAATGTAATATAGCAAACACAAGCCTCAGTAGTTACTACATTACAAGCTGCAAGCACTGCAAGATGTGGACAGTAAATATGTTTTGTTCTAGCAAGTTAAACAAGTTAAAATTATACGCCTTGCTCTGTGCCTCTGTGTTCTCTCTCTTTACAGACTGTCCAATAACAACAGTGTAGGTGTGTGGGTAAACAGACTGTGCAGGGAGCACACAGGGTACAGACTGGCCAAACTTTAGCTGGATCTTATTTTCTGTTGCTTTGACTGGTGACTCACAGCACTAAGAAAAACAATCACACAGCCTCTGCAAACCTTCTCTCCTGTCTCAACTTTGAGCCCCTTCATACCGATACACATCCATATCCAACTCCTTTCTTATCCTGTGGATCTGCTGGATCTGCTGTTTGTCTGATGTATTTGTCTATGTCACCTTGCAGCTTGTAATTTAAAATGTGATCGGCGTATATAAAACTATAAGACAATACAAAGTGTTGGTGCTTCCTTACAAACTTGACTAGTTTGATCATTTCCACTGTCTTTAACGTCACCTCCCCATCCTTCTTGTTTCCCCCCTCATCAACATGACATCGTCTTCCCATTCGGCTTACTTGTCTCCCTTGCTGCGGGCGATGCCAATGAGCTTCTCGATGCCGCCAGCGTCCCTCAGGGCTTTGGTGTTCTCCATGTTCTTGGTGATGACCTCATGCAGCGCGCAGCAGATAGCCGTGATGGTGTCATCCGACATGGTCTTCCCCACCAGCCCAGTGCTGCTGTTGGTGCCACCTCCTCCGCCTCCTCCCCCACCACTGCTGTTGTTGTTGTTGCTGCCTCCAGGCAAACGGTGCACCAGGTCCCTCATGGCATATTTACCTGTGGTGGGTGAGAGTGACAGGGGGAGAAGGGTGAGGTGAATAATATATGAACAAGGTTAGGTAATGGAAGGGGGGAAAAAAATGTCGGAATGGGAGTGAAACACAAACATTTAGTGGCGCTTCTGTGTGGAGTTTGTGTGTTCTTTGTGTGCTTGTGTGTAAGTTTGTAACCAACTATTTACTGCCAGCCAGACTGAAGCTGCCTTTTTGCTAAAATTGGGTTTAAATCCTACACTTAGTCAGACGCAGGTATGGGGGCAGCTCCGTCCGGCTTCTAACAATGCCACAAACCTGTAGCATTGCTGTGTTGACTTTACAAAGTAAAGACTTTCACACAGGAGGGACAGAAAGCCTATAACTAACTTATAAAGAGGATTCAAATCGATTTGTTGAAGTTGCACAGTTCCTTCACTTTAACCAATTTCTCTCCAAAAAGATCAACAATCCTGATGCTCAGCAGCACGCTGATGTTGAAAGAAACTGCTTTCTTTGCTTTACTTGCATCAGAGCTTTTTGTTTGCTATCAAGTTAGAATGCTTAACAACCAAAGTTTCTGTCTCGACTGGACAAGTCTAACAACTTTCTTATTCCACAGTTTTCACAGAAATCACCTTTTGCTCCAGTTTGAGCCCCTTTACCTGCTGCACATAACAACAACAAAAAAATATCAGCAAGACGATGCCTACTCCTAGGCATAGGACGTACTTTGAGTACAAAGTACACACAATACTAAGACCAGGCTCAGTTAAGACTAAGCTTAAGTTTAGCTGGTGTAACCAATGTAAAGACCACTCTAAAGACTAGTTTTAATAAAGCATTAGGTTTGGCAAAGAAAACCAGCCCCTGGTCCAGTGTGCACATTACACGAGTTTGATGCAGAAACGTGAAACAGCAGTAGACATTTGCATAAAAAAATGTATTATTAATATTTATTCTGTACTTCTAACACAAGGACAAGGAGTAGTATTAACTTTTGAATGAACTGATTAAAACATGATTTAAGGGGGAAAAACACACAATTTGTGACTAAGCTGAATATTGTTATTTATCAAGCATTATGTAGGAACCTTCAGAATCCCAGACAACTTGCAGCAAAGACAGTTTTATTATATTCTACTAAATTTCATGTGGATTATAAGCTAGTAGACTTTTAAATGAAGTGCAACTTCACAGCACTTTCACTGTAATTTCTACTATAACATAGAATGTAATGTGGCAACAGCTGTAAGTCAACTAAAAAAAGCACAGGAAAGTAAAACAGTGGCAAATATCAATATCACAATAACGTTTTGTTATTCTACCAGCTAGTAGATTTTGATGATGTAATTAGGCGCTCGCTGCATTTTTAACCAGCAAAGATGTCTGATTCCTTTTCTTTTTTAAAGAAAGAAGCTTGTGAAAGCTGGAGCTCACTACTGGAGAGGTAAAAGTCCAGCCTGGCAGGCCTGCTGTCAGACACTGATGGAAACATGGCCACGTGATCTCACACAGACTGACTACATTTCCCATGACACCTGAGCACTGCTGTCAGGAAATCTTGTCTGCTCTGCTCTCTGGCCTCCATTCTGATTGGGTCATCACCCTGGGGCGGTGGTGGTGTAGTCGCACGTCATGACTCACTGACAGTTTGCATGCAGACTACATGTGTTTTACTGCAATAAAAATTCTGCTGTATAACATAATATATAAGAAGAAACTGTTACTAATTTCACCAATAAAACGTTATTATTTCTATGTCGAGGCAGGAAGGTTGAGGGACGGCCATGTGACCGTCTTACTGGAGAGGTGGAGCGTGGGTAAAGGAAGCACTCTTTAAGTTTTTATCGAAAGTTAAGTCTGAAGTTAAGGGCCGGTAACAACCACATAAACATACTGATTTAGCTGCTGCCACAAAATTGCACTATTGCAAACATTCATCAGTCATTTTCATTGCACAAATTATTGTTATGAAAAAAAAAGACTGAGATCAACGGAGAAAATAGAATAGAATAGAATAAAACTTTATTATCCCACGAATGAGAAATTTGGGTGTTACATGGCTCTTATGGCAAGGGGAATATAAGTATAGAAGGAAGACACAGTGTGGTCCTTATACATAAGCAACTGAAGTATGTATATACAAGTAACAATGCACAGAGATATGTACACGTGTGTGTGCCCGCGCGCGCGCGCGTGTGTGTGTGGGGTGTTAAACCATGTTAAACTGTGTTAAACACCATGTTAAAATATAAAAAAGGATACACTGTAAAAGAATGCAGTGTCCCATTGTCACAAAATCATTTAAATTATATTTAATTGTTTGGTTTTTTTTAAATTTCATGACTCCATCAGCTGTGACAACACCTTGGGAAATAAGGCTGCACCTGGAGGTACGACGTTTATCCGAATTAAATACTTAATCCACAGCTAGACAGAAACTCCTCAGCGCATATGAACTAGAAATGCTTTTCTGTTCTGGAAGTTGACCAGGTAAATATTTCCTGTATATTTATTTATTAAACTTAATTTATTTTTAATCAGTTGCTTTAATTAGTTTTGGAGTGACAATCCTTTGTAGACCCTCAATAACTCACAGTGAAAATAACTCAGTGAAAAGAGAAGAAGAAAGAAGAAAATATTGGAGTACAAATAGATCATTAAACTGCAGCGATTCAACAAGGCCGGGTACGAACACCTGTGAGCCAATGCACAGGGCACAGAAAACAAATCACTAATAATCATAAATGTAGACTCACACAGAAATATTGATGAGTAATTTTTATTACATTAAAATTAAATTAAATTAAATCAAATCTAGAAATTTTTCTTCTGGACTTGAATGTTGTCAGACGTCTCTAAATCATGGTCAGCTGACTCTGACATGGATAGAGGTGGATGTTCCTCACGTGGAGTATCATCCACTGGTAGACTTACAGAGGTGAGTTCCTCACTATGAAGATCCTCAGATGTTGCCAGACTTTTGGAAGCAGGTTCTTCAGTAGGAAGATCATCAGACTCTACTGGGAAAGGGTTAGGCTGCTGAGAGACCACGAGGTTTTGTCCCCCTGTGCCACTCATGTCAGTGCAGGGGGAGCTCTCAGAGAGGCCAGGGTTGAAAAAGGGATGATGGAGAACCTCAGAGGGTGTTGTGCGCTGGTTTGCATCCAAGGCCAACATCTGTTTAATTAGGTTGACAAATAAATGTTGGCCATCTTCAGGTCCTCTTCTAACTTTCAGTACTTGTTCCAGGTCATCTAGACACTTGAGACATTTTATGTATCGAGTAACTCGATATTGATTATCTATCTCATCTTGACATTGTTCTTCCGTTTTAATTGTGAAGGGTTAGGGTTAGGGTCTGCTGCAGTTGTCTTCAATGAAGTAGTCATCAGTGTACGAGCCAGAGTCTAGTACATGATCTGTTGGCTGACCCTGGATTTCTATGATGAATTTCAATACATCATAATATTTATTTCCAGGGTAGAGTGGCACCCCTGTAGCAAGCTCACCTAAAAAACCCAAGCTTTAAACTAAGCCCCCAACAGTTCACTGGTCCCCAGTGATTCAACACCATATCTACACCTGTGTCAGTGAGTCACTCTAGCTTAGCCCCTTTATTGTGGGAAGAGATTCTCTCATTGCGTGTGAGAGGAGCAGCTGCAGAACCAGAAAAGTAAATATTTTTAGTGCTCGTTATTGTACTCTCCGCGCTCAGCTGTAAAGCGTGTGAATAAGTTGATGCTGCTATAAAGAGTTATGAACTGTAGGTCTAACTACACTATGACTGTAATGGCACTGGATCAGCTTTAACACTTTCATGTGCGTGTTTCTGAAGTGATTTTCTTAAATGATCATGATTGATACCGCTATAATTACAAAGACACAAACACACTGGGAAGTGAACGTCTGCATTAGTCGGCTCAAAGCAAGCCACTCACTGCAGACGCTATTAATATCTGCTGCTGACAGCTCTGAGGCCTCAGCTGCACATGTGTTTACATGATAAACTGCATTAGAAGCACATCACACAACATGGCTGAGGGGAAAGCAATATGTCCTCTCAAAATATACCTGCATGCCCCATGGCGGCACAGCAGAAAAGTTAACATTACAGCCTGCACACGGACGCTTGCGTTCACACAGAGAAACATCACATCGACCATCAGACACTCAGCATCAGACAGAATAAGTGGAAGGAAACATGTGGTGGTTGCTATGGGGACAAGCAGAAAAGCAGAGTTATTACAGACATCACTCAGTCTCAAAGGGAGAACGTAGCAGTAAACGATCAGTCAAAGAAACACTACCTTCTGCTTTCCAAGTAGAAACAAATTTAGAGACCAGCGATGCACTACGTAAATAATATTTTAACAACTTTTTATAGATGCTAAACATGACATTTAAACATGTCTGCAGAAACTAATATCATTAGAATGTATTGAAGCAAGGGAGTAATTCCTCTCAGTGCGTGGAGATAACTAGTCTTTAGAGAAATTTATTTTTAATTACTCGCTAATATCAAGAAAAAGACCATAAAGATGTTATTCTCCTCCACTGTCAGAGTTGGTTTTTGCTCTCTGTACTCTTTCGTAAAGGCCTGTTTACCCCTTGTTTACTTGTCATCTTTTTCAGACTGTGTAGATTTCTTTGTATGGACAGGTGGGGGCGAGTGTGGCTACTCACCAATTAGCTCCTTGTTCCTGATGTCCAGAGCCATGTTTCTGAGGGCTGTAGCCACAGCACAAACCACCCTGTCATTGTCTATCCTCAGTAACTCCACCAGGATGGGGAGTCCTTTCTCTTTGCGCACCGCAGCTCGGATATAGACGGACCACTGGGCAGGACGGGGAGGGGGGAGAGGTGAACAGAGAGGTCAGAAGACATTTATTTGTATCTTTGTTGGCGTTTTGGCCAAATCCATTTTAATTTTTCGGAACCACAAATTGCCATATTTGGATAGGAGCGGCAAGTTTTCTGCTAATGCTAACAAGCTTAGTTAGCTTGCTGTATCCATAAACTGTACACATGTTCTGCACAGACACACATACAGCTAACTAGTGCTAAGACACAAACTGATAACTTATATAAAAGTTACCCTTGAATTAAGGCTGCACATTTCAATGAGATGTGACTTGATTTTGACACTCTTAAATGGCCATTGCAGGAACTGCAGTTTTTTGAGGCTTCTGTGTTGTTGAGGTTGCTGCTTTGCCCTCATTTGTACCGAACAAAGAGAAAACAGGTCAATAAGTCAACAGTAGAAGTCACTGTGTTCCCTTTTGCAAGGTGTAAACGACTTTGCTTTGATGATGTCAAGAGGTTACGTCCTGTTTTCTTTCATTGTCCTCTCTGAGCAACTGACGGTATAACTGTGCCCTTTGACACCTTAGTGGAAGTGACAAAATGTGAAAGCACATGATCAAGACACAGACGCAAGTGTAAACTGGGGATGTGTCTGTGAAGGAGATAACTAGTGTAACTCTTTGCCATCAAGGCGCGTTATACAACACGAGGATTTTAGAAAAAACACCTGACCTGCCAGGTGCACGATAAACCAGAGGATCACCAGATCATTACGAGTCATCCTCTGGAAAGCGTTAATAGCCATTGTTTTTCCCCCAAATGCTGATTTCAGACACCATGTACTAAATCTACTTGTTGCTCTCAGGTAAGAGAAAATGTTAAAGGGCTAGTTAAAAAGATCACAACATCCTCCATCACAAAATCAGAAGAATATCTGAAATGGTTAAGCTTTTTTATATTATTACTTTCAGAGTAAGTTTTTGGCACCTACTGGAATTTTGGAGAGCATCTCGCAGATGCCACTTAGTATCTGAATGATTCAGCCACTGTACTGCATTCTTACCTTCCAGCTGCCAGCAGCTAGATTCTGCAGAGCCCCAGCTGCTCCCTCCAGGGTGTCTGGGTTGGAGCACTCAGACAGCAGTGTGAGGTAGGGCTTAACGATGGTGGGGTGCCATAACATCTGGATGCCTTTCGGGGGCTCCGCCAAGTCTGGAAATGGGCCGACGCCGTCCCACTGCGGAAGATGACACATAATTCAGAAAAGAAAAGCATTCAGACTTCTGTGTGAGGCGAGGGTTGACAGCGGTGGGGTGCCAGCGCGGTCCCCTCAGGCAACAACGGGAGAGGAGAAGGACGAGATTCACCGTCATGAGCATCTTATGACCATGGGCAATTTTTTTCCCTCTTTCATCGGTGACTGAAATCTCACATCTACTCCTGCTTGGATGATGCTTTTTAAAAAAACACACAGATACTGTATATCAGTAATACATGTGAAAAATCTTTCCGATGCAGGAGAGCTCACAGTAACGCTGCAAGATAATTAAGCAATGAGTAGCTGCTTTCCTGGAAAAGATGCTTTATTTTTCATATGCAGCACCATTAGTTTTTGAAGCTATAAGCAGCACTATATTTTAAGAGCAGATTGGGACTGGCTTTTATGAAATCGATTTGGGATTACAGAATCACATATACAGTTTATTACATGTGGCATATTATTAAGTTATTATTAACTGAGCATTTAATTTTAAACCTACTAATTGCAGATCACTGATTGTTTGGCAGATATTCACCCTGCTATTTTAGATCTGAGGTACTGATATAATACTTACGGAAGCCGAGAACGGCCGTATCCGTTAATTATATTTTTATCTCGTTATCACGAGAAAACGGTGGTGCGGTTTTCTCGTGATAACGAGATAATTATGACAGCGGAGGTGCAATCAGCTGCGTGGCGGAGGTGTGGTCTTTGGCCTGCTGCGGTACCGGAGGTGCGTGGTGAACAGGTGTGCCTGGCCAGCTGACTAATGAACTGTGTGTCTGCTCTTTCAAAACAGTAACGGCCAGGCAGTCGGGAGGTGTGTGGCTACGAGGCAGGAGTGGCTGCGTCCTGAGCTGTAGCTGAAACCGCAGTTTGTGTTGCCATAATAAAAACAGTGTCCGCAAAACCTGACGCCAGTGTGTGTGTCTCTGCTCTGAGGGGTCCTGTGCTGCAGCCTGTAAAGCTGAAGCTGGGACAGCCTCTTGTTAAATGACAAGGACTGATCTCAATATTGTCTCTAACAGACACATCGCAATTTCAGCTTGTGTTAGACCTCGACTGAAATATCATCTGATGAGTTGATCAGTGATCA
>VURO01003333.1:0-10995 GCA_015108175.1 Pelvicachromis taeniatus | reverse complement strand
CACCACCAAAAAAACAACACCACCACAAAACAAAAAAAAAAAAAAAAAACAAGCCAACAAAAAAAAAAACACAAAAAAACCAAGAAAAAAAACACACAAACAAAAAAAACAAAACACAAAAAAAAAAACAAAAATTAGTAAAAAAAAAAAACAAACAAAAAAAAAACGAGAGGACAAGGTCTATGGTACTGAGCAGAGCCAAGTGCATCAAAAAGTGGCACATCTAACACAAAAGTCATATTTCAAGGAAACACTGAGCAGCATTTTTCTTTTTTGTAGTAGAGTAGAGAAACGAGTAGAGTCTGACTAGTACACAGTCAAATCATATACACTATTACGGACCAGAAATCCAGAAATACATACTGAAAAAGTCATAAGCACACTAAGAAATTTCACAGTGGTTACAACATAATCCTCTCTGAGGGAGAGCACTCAGTACAGTGGGCTGAAAAATAGCACCATTGGCAACTATCTCCTAATGCTCTTGGGAGGTGCTGAACTCTAGCCAGCGAACACTGAATTGAATGTGTGATAATATGCTAAACTACAGGCCAATACTCTAAACCACTAATGATTGTAATGATGTAATGATTTGTATTGGAGATGACACTCCGCATAGACCGCACTTGCAAGCAGTTTCCATTTTAGGCTACATCATGTGCTCCCGGTGGTTTTGGCAAATGCCTTTGTGATGAAGCTAACGTGAAAACTATATGCAATAGACTCAAAGACAAGCAAAGTAATGCCAAACAGGGAATAGAGAACTGCTCATGAGTGTTTAGCACTGCTCCTTCACAGCATGAAAGTTCTGGATTTTGATCTCCTTAAGAAGGGTGGAGTTTACAAGTTCTACATAAGGTTGCATCATTTTTCTTGAATCCAGTCAGTCCAAAGATATGTATGTTAGATTAAATGCTGATTCTAAATTGCCCATAAGTGTATGTGAAAGGTAAATGGAGTGTGTAAGTATATGGAATAACTTGGTGAATAATCTGTGAAATGTTTACTGCTTTGAGTTTTCAGTTAGAATTTAAATATACAACATACAATGCAATCCATATAGCTTTAAAGCCGGGGTGTCAAACATAAGGCCCGAATCGGCACAGCAAAGACGCCAATCAGTCCCACCGGACGTCTTTGGAAAATATGAATGAGGACATAAATTTAGACGTATTAGTCGCTTTTTCATCAATTTTACCGCCTGTCGTACTGATAAAGAACTCCACACAGCAATTCATGCTACACAAACACAATTAGTAATAGATAAACATTTAAATGACAGAAAAGTTCCTGGGTTTTTTTCACCAGTTGCCTTAGACTTTAACTCACTTTGAATTTTTATCCTCTCGTATCTATTCCCTTATGTATGTTATTTTTCCATTTAGTTATTTCCCTTTCCTTTGTCTCTCCTTTGTTTTGCCCTTTAATGTGTCCTTTTAATTTCCCTTGTCTCCTTCCTTGTGGTCAGAGTCAGCTATGCGCTACTTGTTTCAGTAATAAAGTTGCCTCTTTTCCTGCACTTGGATCCACACTCTACCTCCCACACAGCACATTATGACTAATTACTTTTACAGATGCTCCGCATGTTTAATTTGGCAGCTGTTACCACAAAGCCACCCTTCCTTACACAAAACCAAAGGAACTCTCAGGGATTGTATGTTGGTCAGGGAAATGACCACTACGCCGCTCCGATAACCCTACGTCAATTATATGTTGGTAAAGTAGAATGAGTCAAAGTACACCTGCCCTTGACTTGAACACCAATTTCATCACAGTCAACCACTAAAGTACATGTTACCCAAGGTTAGCCATGTCACAGTTCACTGACCAAAAAGTAAGTTTCCCCTAACTACAGAAATCCACATTTTCACTGTTGTTCATAGACCTTATCGTTAGTTCCTGGCTTATAAAGATTTAAAATCTCTCCTGTCTTCCAGAAAGTGGATTCTGTTTATCTGGACATTGTATTATCAGTGGGAGAAATATTTAGTCACTCAACTTTGCTCAACTGACATCCTCAATATCACTTGACTGCAGGGTTTTCTCTGCCTAATAACCATTATATAATGGCCAAACAGATACAGTTTTTCAGAATGAGGTACACGAAAAATATCTGTCGTTTAAAAAGATTTAATTTGCTTTGGCAGTTGAAATTACAAGTTACAGCACTGGACCTTTCTGTGAGCGCAGCCATGGCAAAATAACAAATAATTATTATGTCTGTCTATTTCTGGAACCCATCCTGATGTCTCCATTTGACCTCCTCTTCGTCCACGTCTGCTCAACGTCGACCTCCTATCTGCTCCTTTTCTTGGAATCACAAAGACAGACACGAAAACACCTCCCTGCGTAGGCTTGATAATCTCAATATTATCCTACTACTGATTCTAATATCTAGTTTAGGACATTCTGTTTGGACTCCTTTTGACCCAGAAAATATCCTTATAACCATTATCAAGTGTGATGTGTTAGCATGCTGCAAAACACTCTGCACTACTGCATCAACCCCCAATATTTCAGTCCAGTCATACTGCTGAACGAACTCGTTGGTGAGCGTTGCATTTTGCATTTTGTATGTAAAAATAATCAAAACAGCTTTATTTGATCATTTTTAACCCTAACACTTTGCAGTGCAGCGCACAGTTTGAGGATATCCCAGTCTGTTGGCTTCAACAGACCTGACTACAAATATTGTCAATTCGCCATGTTCTCAACATACTTTGCTTCAAAAAACAAATCAGAAACTTGCGGCTAACTGTGGATGGTAGTAAATGATTAAGCTTAAGCACAGTAATATCTGACTCCTCAGACTTGATTTTATCTCCATACTTACTGACGTTTTATAGCAGGCATCCATCAGAACACATACTGCATCGCAATTCAGCTTTCTTTATTTCATTAAAACTTTAAGTAATGAAGTCTTTCTGTAAAAGTGGATTTACTCTAACAAAACTGTTGAAAGAAAGCACATTTGGCTTCTTTCATGCTCCGCTGTCTTATGCATCAGTGGGCAGGGTCTTTGAAAGAAACGCAGAAGAGTTTCTGCTAAAGCTGTTGTGACAAGCTACACCTCACAAATTCATTTAATTCATGTAATTAATTTATCCAAGCAGTTTTATTGCCTGCTAAAATTCTCCTTTATTATTAATGCCAACATTCCACAAAATGAATAACACTGCATTGCACAGCAAAATATCTCAACAGCCAGACCAAACTCTCACGCTAATAGCTGGAGACATTTGAAGTTGTGTGGGTGTGTTTTTAAACAGAATTCTATCTATTTCAGGCATGCTCACAGCCTGCCAGATTAAACTATGGCAATACACCAGGAGACAGACCAAACATATTTACAGTAAAATGGATAAAGGCTTATTGTAAATGCATTTATTCTGATGGTAGCCCAGTGTTAAGAAAAAGATCCTCTCTATTTATGCAAAGCACACACATTGGGTCATCAGCAGTCCTGTCTACATAACCTCCTCAGAGTTCCTGTATTAAAGGTTTACAGTTTACTGGTATTGAGACCTCATAAACAGTACTTATTTTGTCAGGAATTTAAATGGGCAGTCTAAACTATGTGCATGAGTGTATGTTTGCAGCTAAATTATATTGCTAGGGATAAATAATTCACTGTTGATAGAGATTTTATCTGTTTTTAACAGATGAAATTAAACCTTAATGTAAAATGCAAAATCTATAACTGTTCTATAACAGTGGCTATTACTTACAATACTCGTGGTCCTGGGTTTTTCACCCAATGGTAAGTTCTTTTTTTAATTTTGTTATCTTCGAATAGTTTATGTGGGTTCTTTATGGCTTTGTGTGTTCAGATCTTAGCTTCAGTTGCAGGAGACTTGAGATTTATTTAAACATATTTCTTTTGTGTTCCTATTCTGTCCTTCCAGCATTCTCATTTCTGTGTTTTTCTTTAGGTCTTTCTCATTTCTTAGTTTAATTAGTCAAGTTCAATTTTGTTTTGCTGTTCAGTTGTGTTCTGTTTAACTGAGTTTTCTTCTCAGTGTCATGTATGCAGCTCCCTCAGAACTAAGACACAAAAAGGGTTTCTTGTGACCTCAAACAGAGCTTATGGTTAGTTGTACAAGAAAAGTACAAGTTACATTCACATAGCAATAGTACATCCAGATTAAATAAGGTTTAACACAAATTTTCCACTGTGTGCTCATCACTCAATTTAACATCTCAGCCCAAATAGTTCTAAGGCTAGGTTCTGTCTCACTGCAATCTTGTCAGCGCGCTGGGTCCTGTGACCCAGCATTTTGAGTTTATAGTGTTTTTTGTAACTTTTGTATTATAAAGATGGGTTAAATTCAAATTTTACAGTTTAGCCTGGAGTTTAGTTCATTCTGTTTTGTTATGTCTTGTCTTTGCAGTTTATAGTTTGTTGTCTATTAGGTTCCCTTTGTGTCCTCGTCTTTGTGTCCCTCACTCTCCAGGTCGTTATGTCTCGTCTCCCTTTTCTGTTCCCATGTTCACCTCACGTTTCATGTCTCCCCTGTCTCTCATGTGTGTTGATGAATGTTACCACCAGCCCAACTCATGTCTCCGTCTTCCTCCTTGCCCCTCGCTCCCTCTCTCCCCTCTGGGTCTCTCACTCCCTCGTTCCCCAGGTCCTGGTTATGTCATTATGTTTTGTCTGGAAATGTCTGGAAATGTGGGTTTAGCCAGGTTTTTGCAAAGCGCATCATGTAAACACAATGTTCCATCCGGCTCTGAATCAGCATTTCAAGCTCATTCTTTACCATGATCACACTTGGAAGGGATAACAGGACTAATTTACTGCCATCAGCTGATCCCATGTGTAAACAATGCGGCTTTCCATTTGTCCAAAAAAAAACAAGGAAAACAAAAGAAAGGTACTGTCTTGATGAAAAATTAGTGCTTAAAGAAAAACATGTTGGTGAACATTTGAAGAGTTTCCTAAGTGCTACATTTATGTGCTGCAAACACCCACTCAGTAGACATAATTCAGCTTTTATGTAAAAACCCCAGAGTCATTAGTCTGGCCTGAGGAAAAACCCATGCTGAGACGGTACACATTTCCTGAAGTTGTGATCGAGAACCCTTAAGAGGTCTCCAGAAACCACAGGCCATTGGATGTAGACCATCAATGCCAGCAGACTTTGCAGAGCATTTGATGATATCCCAACGTCAGCTTCCTTTACCAGATGTGACCAAAAGTATTTGGTAATGGACCAAGAGTATTTAAAGGTTGCACCTATAAGAGCAAATTAGGTCCAAATGACAATTAACTTCTCTAACTCTCATTACAATTTTTTTTTGTTTGTTGAATAAGCACATATTTTTTGCGATTATCCACTTACATGCAGACCAACATGTACATAAAGATGAGAATTAGTGATAAAGTTGTCTAGTGACAAGCTACTCCTTAGCTACTCCCCAGAATACATCCCAAATTAACCTATCCAAATACTTTTAGTGCCTAATTAATGTAGAACAATGTTAAAAAATAAAAAATAAAAAAAAAAGGAGACTAACAGAAAGGCACAAAAAAAAACTATGGAGCAGGAGTAAAATTAAAAATTCCACTCACAAGTTCATCAACATCATTACTAATTCTTCCATATGCAACTAATTTATCAACAGCCAGACCAGACTCTGTCATGCTGACAGATGGAGCCAGCTTAATGCCATATGAAATGTCCTTACCAGGTACCTCATATCTTATGACACGTCACAGTTTATTATCACTGTGTAATTAATTACTAAGCAGGGCCTACCAGTATCTCTTAGTTTACTACATGGTAGCCAATACTACAATTTCCTTCATGGAGTAGCTCTGGGAAAAATGGCAATCAAATTAGGAGGTATCCAGAAGCAGGGAAATTCCATAATTACAGTGATTTTTTTGTTTTAAAAAAAAAACTTTAAAAAAAAACATACTGTCTGTCAGTTAGCCACTAGTCATCCAATTAATCATTGGGTGTACATGTTTAGCTGCTCATTATCACCAAAACAGAAACAACTAATCAGACCGTCACAGCAACTCAGCCCATTTAGGCATGCATACATGGTCGAGACCACATAGTGTACCACTCCTCTCAGGTAAGAAAAGGAATCTGAGGCTATGATTCACTTACCAAAATTGGACAGAAGATTGCAGAAATGTTTCCTGGGCTTCTATTTTTTTTCACAGATGTGTGGGTGGTTTTTCTCTCTGTTTTCTAAACGCTTAGTCACCCACTTACACCCTGATGGAGGCATGGGAAACAATATCGGGTTCAGTTTTTTTCCCAAGTACTTGACTGGTGGACAACCCACTCTACCTCCTGAGATATAGCCAGGGGATGTGCAGTGGATGTGCCCTACACCTTATATGTGCCGGACTCCCAGAGAAGAGGAGCTACACATAAATATTTGTTTGTTTTGCATACACATAAATATTTGAAGTTCGAAATGGTATCTTTATTTATAACAAACCCTAATCACCGGACATCAAGACATATATCTCTTCTATGATCAAAGTAAAAAGAAACTCAAGGCTCATAATTTGTTTTGATTTCTCATTTCCTAAAAGAGATGAGATGAAAAACATTGCTTAGATAGCAGGCATTTCTACAAAATTGTGACTGAGAACTACCAGGAGCTCTCCGGACACTATAAGCCGTGGGAGGTAGGCCATCAATGCTCAGAGATGCTTCACATAGTAGGTTTTGTAGTGCCAACTACAGTTTAAGAATATGTCAGCATCCATCTCTGTGTTGGCCTCAGCTACGTCTAGCAGGCCTGACCAAAACTGCTGACATTTGTCCATCTACTCTCCATAATTTGGTAATAATCTGCATAATTTTTCCACAGGGTCCTCCTGATTCATTTGGAATTAACCCATCCAAGTCCTTTTATTGCCTAAAAAGGGGGGCAAGAGTAAAACTCTCCTCAACTACTCATTCCAACATTCCGACACTAAAGTGTCTTCAGCTATTGCCATGAGAGTCTGGTCTAGGCTGTGTGGGTGATTTTAAACAGGATCCTATCTATTCCAGACATACTCGCGGCTTACTGGATCACTACATATGTCATTTCAACTACACCATTTACTAAACACATTCACTTCAAATCAAACCTGAAGGATCTGATGAGCCATTAAGACACTGTCACAGCTAAAACATGAACAAAAACATGAACAGGATGCTGACTGATCTGAACCAAAAGCACATAGCTTGACCCCTGACAAAATGGATTGCCCTCACAAGAATTTCTCTGTCTGCCATAGTAAGGGCTTTAGAACCCAATAATCCGATTTTTGTAAAGTCACTTTTCTTTTCATTTTAGTCACATGCCGCAACTAACAACTACTAATGGTTGATGGATGCATTGCTGTTACATATCTATTTTTTATTGGTGTGAAAATATTATTTTGTAGGAATTTATCATATTTGTGGGACGCTTGTAACTGCGCTATTCTCCTTTGACGAGTCAGGGTAATTAAGAAAGGGGTAAATAACCAAATCCCTGCTAACTCTAATAACACGAAGACCAGTGGTTGTATTTTGAGGCGATGTTGTTTGTGTGACACCCTGTTTTACCCTATCTGGCATCTATAGCTGGGTAAAATATACAAAGAAAAGGCTTGAGTGTTGGGGTTGGAAATGTTTGTCACAAATGACTACATTTGCTTTCATTTCTAAAACTTCATGAAGACATAAATACAGAGTCACTGTCAGTGTTGTGACAGGCCAGCTTTCAACTGGGTAGGCAATGCTAGAGTAATGTTTCCCTCTGCTGGAGTATTTGTAAATCACATTAAAATCTCACAGATTTTCACATAGAAAATATGTGTCTATTTCATGCAAAACTATATGAGCATGGTGCTAAATTTCAAAGATATGTAATTAAAAATAGTACATTCCTTCACACTTTTGAAAGACGATTTACTGCCTTCGTAGGACTAATCAGAAGCAGGAAACAACAACAGAGAACGTACAGGATCATGGTTGCATCATGTTCTCACCACTCACCGTAAACAAACTGCTGGGAAGTTTATGAGGAACCAAAGTGAGACAAAACACATCCTCTAAAGCACTGATCATCAACTGGCGGCCCGCGGGCCGAATCCGGCCCGCTGAGCCGTTCAATCCGGCCCGCGACTGGAAATCCAAAATTGTGAGGATCAAAAATAAAGTAGTGGTCCACACTTTTAAAGCAACTAAAAGTGCTCTATAAATAAAGTTGACTTAGCCTAACTGAGTTGAGGCAAAATATCTATCACTCCTAGTGGCTGACTGTGGTATAGGTGATGGGAGCCTGAATCAAATGCCTTAAGTTTTGTAATGAAATGGAAGAAGTATAAACATTAAACATAATGTTAAGCCAAAATTAGATTTTTATTTGATTTTACTGTCTGGTAAAACTCTGGCCCTCTGACAAATATAGTTGATGATCCCTGCTCTAAAGGATCCTGGTGCAGTTGTATGGCCTGCACTCAAGTCTGTTCACAAACAAACCACACTGAAGTGGAAACCTAAACTAGAGCTCGTTTTAAATAGACTAAACACCCCAGGTATGAAAACACACTCCTCCATCATCTAGGAGATGTTGGAGGTGGAACGAGACAGTTAGTGTCAGAAGAAATTCATGCCACTCTTATTGGCCATCTTCACAATCATCAGAGAGTACTTTTTTGTAGGACTGTGAGACGACCACATGGTGGAGACAAAGGCTCAGAACCCTATTAGAGGGCGTTTGTGAATATGGTCATCAGCAACGAGATGAGAGATTCAAAGGTGTACACTTGAAATCCAGCACATATTTAGGTGGATACATACTGTCAGACATCCTAGGAATTGAGAAAACCTGTAAATAATAATAATAATAATAATTAATTAATTAATTAATTAATTAAAAAATATTCCAAAATTGTTCCCACAAAGTTGGGAGAATGAAATTGCCTAAAATGTCTTGGTGTGCCGATGCATTAAGAGTTCCATTCACTGGAACCAAGGAACCAAGCCCAGCAGCATTCAGGCCCACACCGTATTCCCCTGTATCAAACTCTACACTTGGCACAATACATGTCATGGTTCAGCTGTGTGGCAGGCAGGTTTGGACCCAAACGCAGGACTCTGAGACACATGGGTGAACTAAAAGAGGCAACTTTATTGCTCTGCAGCAGAAAACTCCATTTAAAAAACAAACCTAAACTAGAACCTGGAAACTAATAACTGAACACCGAGAAGCTAAAACTAGTGATGTGTCCTGTGTGTCGAAGCTTCAGATATACAGAAGCATGATTACTTGTTACATTATTAATTACAACAAGTTTAACAACAATAAATGTAATACTACAATATATGAACTGTTAACTTGGCTGCCACACAATTAGACATTCATACCAAAACTCTGCCCTGATAGTTTCCACTTTCTCTTTTGTATCAGACATATTTATCCCAAATATTGTCTCAGTAACCATGAAAACAATTTATTTATTCAGTTTAGAGGTTTACACATCACATCATTGTAATCATTGAGCCTGTTTCACTTGAATCGTCCACTTGATGGTGCAATGGAGCAAATGAATCATCACAATGCTTCGAACCATGAGTCGACCAGTTGGATGGAAAGCTTCAGTTCATCACGAGGCTTCATCTTACCATCACTAGCTAAAACCCTAAAAACAAGAGACTAGGGCCAAAGACCCAGGACACACAGAGGGAGCCCCACACAGCGTGAACATACGATGCAACACTGAGAGAGAAACACAGGGCTTAAATACACTGAGGGATAACGAGGGGATGAGACACCGGAGGAGAACACAGCTGGGAGTAATCAAACATCATAAGACAAGGGGAAGCGAAATTAGATACACTGCACGCAGGACAGGGACTATCACAATAAAAAAGGAAACATGAGACAATTCACAAACTAGACACTGAGACGTGGAAACATGACAGACACAGAGGAAACATGAAACACACAGACCAAAAGGTAACCAAACATGGAACAAGGTACAGAAAACAGAAACAAGAAGCTAGAATGATCAAACATAACACCAAGAGAACTAAAACCATCAATAACAAAATGAATCAAGAAATACAAGCAGATTAGGACTGCCAATGTTAACGCGGATTAATTACATTTTTTTAACACAATTAATCCATCTGGAGTGCAGAAAAACTCAAAATCTCTAAAATGTATCTGTCAATGCATTTTCAGCAGCTTGTCCAAGTTTTTTCATTCTATGCTCCAGATGGGTTAAATGCATAAAAAAAATTTTATCGCGTTAATCGTGATGACGCCTTAATGTTGACAGCCCTAAAGCAGATACAAAACACTGTGTCACCAACCCAGGACCATGACAATACAGTCACGTATCACTCAGCCATGGAAACATACTCCATGAAGCTTTCTACACACTGTTCTTGAGCGAATCTAAAGGCCACATGAAGTTTGGAGGTTTATAATGATTGACACAAAGTTGGGGACCTTTGTGCACTATGCACCTCAACATCCGCTTACCCCGCTCTGTCATGTGGCATTTGTGGCTGACTTGCTGTCATTCCCATTTGCTTCCACTTTGTTATACCACCAACAGTTAACTATAGAATATTTAACAGAATGGAAATTCTCCAAGGTAGCGATCCACGGATCCCCTCCGTGGATCGCTACCTTATTGTGGTGGAGGGGTTTGTGTGTCCCAGGGATCCCAGGGGCTATGTTGTCGGGGGGCTATTTGCCCCCTGGTAGGGTCTCCCATGGCAAATTGGTCCTGGGTGAGGGACCAGACAAAGAGCGATCCAAAAGACCCCTATGAGAGAGCCAACAAGGGAACAGTTTACCCTGCCCGGGATAGGGTTACCGGGGCCCCGCCCTGGAGCCAGGCCCGGGGAGGGTGCCCGAGGGCGAGCGTCTGGTGGCCGGGCCTTAGTCCATGGGGACCGGCCGGGCACTGCCCGATAAAGGGACATGGGCCCATCTTCCTGCAGGCCCACCACCAGCAGGAGGCGCCGTAGGGGTCGG
>VURO01003332.1:0-11326 GCA_015108175.1 Pelvicachromis taeniatus | reverse complement strand
GATTCTGTTTGTAGTTTTTATGGACAGAATTTCTAGGCGTAGCCAAGTGGCGGAAGGCTTTCGCTTTGGTGGTCTCAGAATCTCATCTCTGCTTTTTGCAGATGATGTGGTTCTGTTGGCTTCATCAAGTGATGGCCTCCAGCTCGCCTTGGAACTGTTCGCAGCAGAGTGTGAAGCGGTGGGAATGAGAATCAGCACCTCCAAATCCGAGGGCATGGTCCTCAGCCGGAAAAGGGTGGAGTGCCCACTCCGGGTCAGGGACGAGTCCTTGCCCCAAGTGGAGGAGTTTAAGTATCTCGGGGTCTTGTTCACGAGTGATGGGAGAAGGGAGCGGGAGATCGACAGACGGATCGGTGCTGCAGCTGCAGTAATGCGGACGCTGCATCGGTCTGTTGTGGTGAAGAGAGAGCTGAGTGTAAAAGCAAAGAGATTAAAAAATGTGCATGAATCTTGCATGATTTTCATTTACACCCATCATGTTCAACACTGGGTAAAAATGGGTTGACTTGGTTGCTTCACATATCCCCTTCAGTGCAAATAAAGGCCTGTTAAAGGTAGTGTTAGATGTTGCATGACAATCCTGTATTCGTCCTCTCACCTCCTTGTAGTTTTCTTGTTGTCATGTCTGTATTTGTCCACCGGGTGTCTCCCTTGGCTCATGTTCACATTATAAACTAGTTTGAAGCATTTGTGATTAAAGTGGTTAAATTTTTGAAATCTTCTTTAGTCAAACCATGACTAATGCTTTACTGTTAGCTGTAAAGAAAGGCGTTGAGTAAAATCACAGACCAAACTACATTGAAAAAGTATATCAAATAAAAAATTATTTACGGTTACGCAGCACTGCAATGCGTCATGACGTAGGAGGCAACGTCACGCCCAACTACAGCCGAATCAAACAGGAAGTTGTGCGAGAGCGGCTGCTGAAAATGTTTACTTTCAGTTTAACGTTCGTGCGACAGTAAGTGGTAATTTAGCGGCTTAATGGTGGTTTCATACTTTCACCTGACTTGAAGATGAGTGATTTGCTGATGTTGTTGTCTCCTAGAGAGACTGCGTGCCCTGTTAGGTGTTGCAGCATGCTGCGTGGCTACATGTGTGACTGTGCGGCTAACTTTGAGCAATAGGATACTTGGGCAACTTTAACGTCTGTGCTCTATTTTAGTGTTTATTGACGAGATGTTTATATGAGTCGTCTAACTCGGATTTATTGCTCTTTTTCTACACAGTGGGGAAACGCAGTACAACAGGGAAAAGCTGCTGCAAGGTGATTCCCGTTATAGCAACACATGTAATCACGTGTTTACCTCTGACTGCAATGGTCTGCTTGGACTGTCTGTACTTTGTGATCTCAGGTCAAGGTGTGGACACGCTGCTGTCAGAGACAGGTCTGCAGCAGGCTGAGGCAGCAGGACAATACCTCAAAGACATCGCGTTTACCAAAGTCTTTGTCAGTAACCTGCAACGAGCTGTACAGGTGAGGCACTCGTGCACTTTTGGGGGGCAGTATGTATGGGAGGTAAATGAGTGTGACAGAGGTGGCACATATCTCGCTGTAGAGATGAAGTCAATGAAAAAGAATCCAACACTAGCTCCTTTTACTAACTATTTACCTTTATTTATTTACCTTTAACTTATAATTCACTTCGGCCATTTTAACATGGCCCACAATCGTTATTTATAGCACTTTTTAAAATATAAGCCTATATTCTTCATGCAAAGGATCAAATGGATAAGAAGCTTATTTTATTACAGCAGCATAATGTTTAAAGTTTAAACCATCAGCAGATTATTGTATGAAATAGAAACTGTTCATTAACATTAATCTGTGTCAGTTGTCAGGTATGTTGAATTATTTTAAAGATGTTTGGATGGTGTGAATTTTTGGATGGCGTTATCATCTTTAACAGCTAAAGGAAGCACTGAAGCACCTTTACTTAGCTTTTATTATGGCTGCCAAACAGATATATCCAGGTCAGTTCACACACTTAAGAACCTTATTAGGCAAATTTTACTATTCCACTACAGCACCTGCCTTCCTGCCACCTCCACTGTACTTTAAAATATTGCTGCTAGGATCGTTGGAAAGCAAACACTCCCACCAGCAATATGATGTGTTTGTGGTGGTATGCTGTGTTTGGTTGTGCTGGTGCATCATGGCCAAAAATCTCCACGTTGGTGACATCTTTGGTTTGTTCAGATGTAACTTTTTAGGCAGAGGCGCATTTCCTCTCACAGCCCTTCCAAACAAGCCATGCTTGTTCAGTCTTTTTCCAAATAACTGTCATGAACTGTGGGGATAGGTTAATTTGAAACTCTAAAATTCCCCATAGGTGTGAATGCGTGAGTGAATGTGAGTGCCAATGGTTGGCTATGTGTTAGCCCTGCGACAGACTGGCGACCTGTCCAGGGTGTACCCTACCTTTCACCCTAAGACAGCTGGGATAGGCTCCAGCGCCCCCCGCAACCCTGAAAAAGGATAAGCGGAAGCAAATGGATGGATGGGTGGACTGTCATGAACTTTGCTGGTGACTTTGCTGGGATGTCCACTCCTGGGAAGATTAGAGCATTATGCTAACACACATCAGAAAGCTTCGGACCAGCAACCTGACAAAACCTTTGCTTTTGTACAGGAGCTCACACTTGCTGTTGATCAGTTAATCAAGTGCATTTGATTACAATGCACCTACTCCGAAAATTAACCATTGTCTCCATAAGATTCTGAGTCACTGCTCTCTTCCTCCAGACTCCAGGTTCCAGTTATCTTTCTCCTTAGCCCAAGTAAGACTCCGCTGATGTCATATCTGGTTCAAGAGTGCTTGATACTAGGACTGCGACAGTTACAGCTCCTTTCCCAAAGACGTCTGTGCGTCGTCACTCTCAATGCTCTGACACTAGCCTCAGTCTACTTCTCCATAAATGGATGTTTTCTTGACCATCCACTCATGAATGTAGCCATGTAGTGTGTTGCTTACACACTTTTTCCTACCACACTTTTCCCCTCCAGTCAACTTCACATTAACATGCTTCAATACAGCAGTCTGATCAGACAGCAGTGACCTCCCTGTGGAGGCTGTCATAGGTCATCATCTGGACAACTCCCGCTTCATCTTTCTCACAGTTATGGTAACTACACAGCTATAATAATTGATGTGAACGTGAAAAAATTCCCCAAACAGCTGCATGACTGAGTGATGCCACACGTACTTCCCATCAGAATCAAATATTTAACTAATGAAATGTCATCTGGTTATGAAGAAAGCGTAGGAAAATGCGTAGGTATGAAATGGTTATGCTGAGAGTCACGTTGCTTTCATTAACAGTGTATGAATGACTGATTGCGTTTCCTTCCTCAGACGGCGGAGATAATTCTGAGGAACAACACTCATTGCTCTGGCATGGAGATCGTTTTGGAGCCGCTACTCAGAGAGCGAGTGAGATCTTTTTATTTTCTACTGCTTCCGAATGCTAAAGCATTACATATGGCTGTACGGGAGCTCTAAACTGGGCCTTTTTGTGTTGATAAAGGGTTTTGGTGTTGCTGAAGGGCGTCACAAAGAGTATTTGAAGAACATGGCAAATGCTGCAGGCCAGTCGTGCCGTGACTACACGCCACCGGGAGGAGAGACTTTAGATCAGGTGAGTCCAAACAGCCAGACTTAAACGAGGCGATTGCCTAAAGACCATTACTTGTTCAACAGTGGCATACAGTGGTCTTTTTAGGACATTGCAGGTTAAGTAAAACCGTCTGTTTCCAAACTGATGTTTTATAAAGCTTCTTCTGGAGACCATGGTAATGTGGAAAAGGATGAAGAAAGACCATTTTGACATTTTACATTCAGAATTTCCATTTAACTACCTTTAATTAAGTTTTTGGGTCAGAGCCTACTGGGACTCTTACCGGGGTTATTTTATACCTTTGTTCGTTCAAGTGCTCACAGGATGGGAGGGTAGAGAGTTTAATAAACACCCCTTACTCAACTTAAACTAATGGACTCTTAAGTTTAAGTGTATGAGAAAATTTATCAATACACAAATTTATTCTCCAATTTCTCTCAAAGTTCCCCCTTTTGGAGGTTTAAAAGATTTCTTGAGCAATCAGTTATTATTCATATTAAAATGAATAAAATAAGAAAAATGCCTGTATTTTCTCTGATCAGCAGTTTAGAGCTTTTCAGGAGCCGTTTTCATACATTAGCCTAAAATTTATAAAGGACTGAAATGGCAACATCAATAGTAATAGTAAAGAATCTAAGTTAATAATAACAGAGTTACTATTTTTTTCTGTTTTGTTTAGCTGCCTTTGTCTTCATTCCCTGATGTATTTACTTTTTATTTAATTATTCATCCCCTTTATTCAGTTATTCAGTTATTAGCTCATCTAATCGCAGAACTGATGAGCTTATCCCACATCTGTCCTGCTCTCACTACAGTATTTGGTCAGATTTTGGTGAAATGAACATGGTGATCAACTAATTGACTTCAGCAAAACTGTGCTTAAGGTTGAGGTCACATGTGTTGTTTTGTGGGCAGTAACCTGTGAATGTGGTGGATGCATTTATTTCTGTTTCTTCATTCCCCCAGAATTGTTTCTTTTCTTTTTCTATTCCTACGCTTTTGTGCTTCAGTATGCAAATGAGGGAGGTGTGATTTAAAGTATGTAATGGGTCAAGTTTTGGACTTCTGTTTGAGCGGGGCCAGGTTTATAGAGAATGGCTGAACAAGATATAAATATGTTTGAAGGCAGAATAGAAATAAAAACTGAGTTTTTCATGCTTTATACTCAGTTGAATTTAAGAACTTCCACAGACAAAGTTGGACACTTTGCTTTTTTCTTTCAGATTGATTGATGAATCAATAGATAAATATATTAGATTTCTGCATAAAGTCAGACTTTTAGTTGGATAAATCAAAGTCTGACTTTTTCAACCAAAGATGAAAAACGAACATCTCTTCAGTGGAGAAGCTGCAGTGATCACATTTTTTTGGCCTTTCGCTTGAAGGTTTTATTTTTTAATCTGGTATTCACAGCAGATGTTTTAATATACAGTAGGCACGAGGACAGAGAACTACATGTAAAAGCGAACGTCTCTCTGAGCTTCCCTGTCACGTTGCTTTCAGGTGAAGCTGCGATTCAAAAAATTCCTCAAAGCTCTTTTCAAGCAAATGCTGGATGAGCACCTCTCATCAGGACCAGCTGCCTCTTCAGGAGCTTCAGTATCTGGAGATGTCGCTCAGGGGACAGCGGCTGTTGCCTCGGACGCCCCTCCCTGCTGCTCGGCTGATGATGGCCTTCAGGGTGTGCGTGTCCATGCTCTGGTGGTGAGCCACGGCGCTTACATTCGTGTCGCCATCTGGCACCTTGTGGAGGACTTACGGTGCTCTCTACCTGCAGGGGCAAAGATACAGCAGGTGTTTTCACCCTGTCCAAACACGGGCATCAGCCGCTTCATTCTCACTCTGAGTGAGTCTGAGTCTGGGCCGGTCCTCTCCGCTGCTCGCTGTGTTTTTACCAACAGGAAGGACCACCTGGAAAACCTCCCAGATGGTGAATAGCACAAAAGAAAATTAAGGGGTACATGTTCTCTGCTTGTGTGCATGTGTACACACTATCTGATGGAGAATGGAACTATTATAAGCTAGCACAGTTAACTGAAGGCTATGTTGCACAGGGTAATTCATGTTTTCTCAGTCACTGTGTTTCACTGTGGATCAACGCTCAGACTCAGTGTACAGTTCTGTTTCATCATGAAACCATTTCTGTCCAGCTGTAGGCCAGTAAGGAGTCCTTTCATATTCAAATTGTTTAAAAACTGGTTATTAACTTGCCTCTTTTATCGTATTACACCAAAGTTTGAAGTATTTAATGTATTATACTGCATTTCCTGTGTTGCAGTTGTGCTGCTGCTCATTTTATTGTGTGCAATATGTTGTGAGAGCACTGATACTTTGAGTTTGTGTTTAACATTTTATACAATTACAAGTAACGGGGGGGAAAAAAACAAGCTGCACAAATCACAGAATGCTGTGAGATTACTTGCAAGACATTTGTGGATGTATTTTTTTTTTCTGGGTGCTACATATTCATAAGATCTGTTTATGTTGTTTGACCTCATTTTTTCTCCAATAAATGACTGATGCAGCTCATGATGACCTCAATCAATAAACCATGGTCTGATTTATTCCCAACAGCTGTGAATAACTGAAAAACTGTTAAAAACCAATTTAACACACAGAGCAGAGGAGCATCACTTAGTGGGCTACAACAGCAGAAGACCACACTCCAGGTCAGAACAAGATACTGAGGCTACGATTGTCATAGATCACCAAAATTAGACAACGGAAGATTCGAAAAGCGTGTTTGGTCTGATGAGTCAATTTCAGATGGTGGGATTAGAATTTGATGTAAACGGCATGAAAGTATGGATTCATCTCGGCTTCTATCAACAATTCAGGCTGGTGTAGGGGTAACGGTCACCCTACGTGAGTATTGTTGCTGATCATCCAGTTATGAACACAGCGTCTTCTGATGGATAAACCAGCACGTCACAAAGCTCAAATCATTTAAACTGGTTTCATAAACATGGCGATGAGTTCACGTGTGAAATGGTACTCAGATGGTCTTCACAAAGGTTAAAGGTTATTTTACTAAAAGACTAAATCTTAATACAAAATAGAGATGTGTTCTCTCCTTTAGTGTTTTAGATTTCCACTTTTCTTAATTCTGAGGGAAAGGTAAAGGAAGCACAGATACATTTAATCGTGTTTAGAGAAATGATTCAAGCTAATGCCAATGCTAAAATCTAATGCGAGTGCATTGGATTTTATAATGTTAGAATAATAAATAATGGGGAGGTTATGTTTTTGGGAAACGTATCATGCTTGAGGGCAGACACAAACAGCCGCTGTTGTTGTTTGAATGGAAGGATTTGTTCGCATTACTGGTTCTACTTCCTCTGCTAAGGTTACGGTGCTAAGTCAGCTTTTTAAATTTCCTTTGAATCCATGTTGGATGTCTTTAAGCGCTGATGGGAGATCATTTTTAAAGTGCTTTGAAGCTCCTCTCAAATTTGTGGACCTCGAGGTCACACTAACACATGTACATTTAAATTTCTTTCCCCTGAGAAGGTTTTTCTTTTCTAGGTGGAGCTCGCAAAACCTTATGTTAAGTCTGAATGCTACAAGCATCATGAAAAATGTCACATTCAGTTAACTTCTGAAATTTGAAAAGATGATCTATAATCTCTCAAGATATGTGGGATAAGCATTGCACCATCTAACATTGCAATACTTTAAGTGAGGCTCAAACAAAGACCGGTAGAAGGTCAGTAGTGATTCTCATGAAAGAAAATGTCCCAGTTTTATAAATAAACCAACATATCTGGATAATGTATTCTTGATTAGATCATCAGCCTTACATATTCCATTTGCAGCTTAGTTTCAAAGATTCTAAAAGAGTTAAACTGTTGTTTGCTGTTATCTAAAGTTAATAAACTTGTGCTGAAAGCCCGCTGATGGTATGAAAAATACGTGTGTGTGTGTGTGTGTGTGTGTTTCAGTTTATGTACCAGTGGCTGAGATTGATGTATTTCTGAAAATCTGCGAGTGCAACATTGACCGAGTTGTTTCCCTAAATTATGAACTATTATAAAATGGATGGTCGAATAATTTGACATTTAAAATGTGTCTTTAGAATGATACGAGTTGGCCTTAGGGCATAAACCTGCTTGTGCATTTCCAAATGTACTTTTACAGTAAAACATTCACACATTTAGCCAAAAGAGAGCGCACAAAAGCAACACACAAACACAGAACGTATTTTCCTTTATCACTTTATTTTGTCCCAAATTCAAGCAACACTCCATCCAAAACGCCAGCTCATACATTCAAAGACAAACCAAGTTTCCCTTTATGTACATTTGAACTGTCTCACAAATAAATAACAATGAAGGAATGGATTTAAATAAATAAATACTCTTTGGGACTGCTTTTTGTGTTTGCTGGTGGCGCCCAGCACCTGTAAAAGTCACGTAACTGGAGTTAGGAGTTGATATCTGTAAATGTTATTTACCCTTCAAGTCATGAAGGAATATAAGTACTAAACTAAAGGAACTAAATAAAAACTTTATAGTATATTCATCATATATATTGTTTTCTTTTTGTTTTATACCATTAAATGATGCCTTCAGTATTCCAGATGCAGGCTAAGTTGAGCTTCTGTCATGGGAAAAACACCAGTGTCACTTTTGAAATGTGGGTTTCTCAGAGCAGCTGTAAAAACCTGAATGAGAAGAAACCACAAAATGTACACTGATGTGGGGGTAAGTAATCTGAAGTGCTCTGGTGATTTTGTGAGAGGAACCAAATAATATTCATAAAGAAATCCCGATGAATGCTCAGTGTGGGAGCATGCTGGAACATTTGGACACCTAAGATGATATTTTAAAAGTCGTGAATACAGGTTAAAACACGTCCCTCGACTTAAAATCTATATTTACAACTGCGTGAAAACTAAATTAAAAGGAAAGAGAAGGCTGCAGGTGAGTTTACAGACAATATAAATTGTGCAAAAAGATTTGCAAGTCAAGTTTGTACATTCAGTGTATAAACACACTGCTTTGCTGAATGATTCGTGGCTAAAAAAAAAAGTGTTTTTAAGTCAGTGTGAAAAAGAGGGAACAACCTTATTGTTCTGTTTTCATTTTTTCATTAAGTCTCATGTTAATATTTTCTGTCATGTATGATCTAAACTCAAATTTTAAACTATAGACTCATGTAGACTAATGGAAGGCTGGTCTTTCTCAGCCCGCTATCCCGGTGCTCCGGGGGCTGGCCGGGTTGGAGAAGTGCACGTTCCAGGGGTCGTGGCTGGATGGAACCGCGAGTTTCTCCCGGGACACGTGTCCGTCATCCCCGACCTCTATTTCTATTTCCGTCTCCATTTCCACCTCCCTTTCCTCCAGCTCCTCCGGCATTGCCCGGGAGTCCGAACCGTCTTCTGTTTGTCCCCGGTTTCTCTTCTCCCTATGCAGCAGGAGGCGCTCCAGTGGCACGGTGTTTTTCCTGGGCAAGAAGAGGGCGGTCTGTGGCAGGTTCTGACCCGCCGAGTACACCTGTCGGGAGCCCTCCAGGTTGAACAAGATGCCGGTCCGGCAGGAGTAGTACACGTCCCGGTTGTTCTCCAGGAGCTTGTGGTTGAACAGACAGTCATCCCGAAGACAGACAGACTGGAAAAGAGCGAGGTGAGAGGGACAAAATTAAACAAACAGAACTAAACAACCACATTTTTCTTTGATGCATTCCCTGAAGCAAATGTTTTTTGTTTTTACTTTTTTTTTTTAATAAAAAAAATGTACAGATTGTAGAAATAAATTCATAGCTCTGAGATATACAAATAACTCACGTTTACGTAAAAGAAACGGTGAAAAGGAAATATGGTCTATTTTTTTATTTTTTATTTTTTGCATTATTCTGTGCAGAAACCATTGAAGAAAAAAAAAAAAAACCCTATAAAAATCATAAATGCCATAAATGTAAGTGAAGGTTTGAGGTCTGATTGTTTGAGAGTGACCTTTTATTTAGGCCGAGGAATTAATATTCAGATTTATTTTCGCCACACTTGTGCGCAAAAACTTAGTGGCACAAGGTGCCGACGACAAAAGACGAACTGTTTTTTTCTTTTTAGGAATGCATGTGAAATAAACACTGAGTGAATTCAAATTAATATTAATATTTGCTTACAGAGCTGAACGGGTTGCCCTCCAGGTCCATGCACAGGTAACGACTGCTTTTCACGCCGAGGATGGCGACGCGATCTCTTGCTTCAGATTTAAGTAGAATCACACCTGCAGGAGGAGAAAGGAATAATCATCATATGAGAATACAGACTTCCATTATACTACAGCATAAATATTAACGTTATCTTACTATAGGTGCTCCTGGACGTAGTTTTGCGCACACTCCCATCTAATCTGATCTCCAAGTAGAAGTTATTGAGGTCTGTGGATGTCTGCAGGTGGACATATCTCCTGGGGTTCCCCCAGTTGGATCCAACTAACGGTGATGGGTTCGGAGCCGTATCCCCGAGAGGAAATCCCTGCAAGACAGCGAGAAAGAGCGCCAGCACGGTGTCTCTCATCCCCATTCGCCTGTTGACGTCCATTCTGGTTCAAACTTCGAGCTCCTGGAAGTTTTCAGATGCTCTGTTGTCGCAAAGTTTGGAGACAGTTGCTATTTAAAGCCCCCCGAGCGCCACTCCTGCTCACATCCTTGGGTAAGAAAAAAAAAAAAGAAACTCGCCCCCAAAGCAGATGTGCGGCTTTGCTTCAGCGGAAGGGCCACTTCCACCTCTGTCTGTTTACACCGATGCTGCTGGTCAAACAACAGAACTCATATTTTTGGTTAGTCTTGACTCATTCACCTTAAATTAGGCCTTTTACCAAGTAATTCCTGCTTTAGTTTGGGGTAAAAAGACGCACAGGGTCAAATTGAAGAAAGAAAAAAAATAAGCGGTTACGGAAATTACATTTTATTTTTAATCAAACCAGACACGGGTCATAGTATCATTTAGCTGATTATAATTAACACGTACATTTTAAATTAAATAACTTAACTTATATATAACAGATTCGGTTAACCACAGTGGACTGGACTTATGTGCTGGTTCAGTTTGCCTTTGCGCACCTGCAGAGCTCAACAGTCCCAGTGTTTGACCAGCAGAGGGAGACACTTCCTTATATAGAGCAGACAAGTGGAAGCCTGATGGCAAGACTGTGACAGAATAGTTTATCCAGAACATCGCCCTAAACTAAACTCACGCTCCAGTTTTGTGAAAATCAGTACCATTAAGGCCAGCCAAATAGTTAAAATGAACAGAAATCTTAAATGCCAGTGGTGGAAAGTAAGTTTATTTATTCTGTACTGTATTTAAGCACAGTGTAATCTGGTGTGGGTACTTTGAATATTTCCCTTTTTTTTGTTTTTGAACTTTACACCATAATAACATTTTGTCAGTTAGCTGTCATCATTTGCAATGGTCCTCAAATCTTATTAATTCACACTTAATAATGCAGACCTCATCAACTGAGAACTTGTTTTCTTCCAACAAGCTTTTAGATTTAAAATGTGACCTACAGTGTGTCTGGGCTTGAAAAGTGCATTAAAGTGGAACTGCCTCAATTGTGCATTGTTTCCAATGGCCAGCAGGGGGCGACTCTTTAGATTGCAAAAAGGCTGTATGGAAGTCAGCTAGAAAATACTGCTCACTTGCATAGAAGAGGATTAGGGCATTTTTAATAGTCGTATGTCTAATGACATTTTTGTGATG
>VURO01003329.1:12627-61887 GCA_015108175.1 Pelvicachromis taeniatus | reverse complement strand
GTTGCATACTATACAGCAGGGGTCGTCAACTATATTTGTCAGAGGGCCAGAGTTTTACCAGACAGTCTCCTTGGGGGCCGGACCCCCAAGGAGAAAATCAAATAAAAATCTAATTTTGGCTTAACATTATGTTTAATGTTTATACTTTTTCCATTTCATTACAAAACTGAAGGCATTTGATTCAGGCTCCCATCACCTATACCACAGTCAACCACTAGGAGTGATAGATATTTTGCCTCAATTTAATTAGGCTAAGTCAACTTTATTTATAGAGCACTTTTAGTTGCTTTAAAAGTGTAGACCACTATTTTCTTTTTGCTCCTCACAATTTTGGATTTCCAGTCGCGGGCCGGATTGAACGGCTCAGCGGGCTGGATTTGGCCCGCGGGCCGCCAGTTGATGATCAGTGTTTTATAGGTAGGAGGGCAAGAAGCAAAGACCTGAGGCAACACAGATCTCATCTATGTTTAAATAGGAATAATCTAGTTTGGCCACAGTGACTGGAAACAGATTCAATTTTGTTAAAATAATACAACTTACTGCCCAGTGAAGTTATTAAGGAAATCCAAAAGGAATTTAACGCTGTTTACACGAGCTTACGACACTAATAAAAAGCCATTTTACCTGTGACCAGCAAAGCCATCCGGCTGCTGAAAAACACCTACCACCCACACCGCCTCTACTTTCTGAGCAGGTCGCTAACCAATCAGAAGGTTGGTAGTTTGATTCCTGGCTCAAACCTGAGTGCACACATGTCTGACCTGTGTGTGTACACAGGTACACACAGGCCTTATTTTTATCACCACTCAGTTTACCTCACTTTACAGTAACAACAGCTAACAGTGAGAAACAGAGTGAATAAGGCACCAGTGAATGACCACACACATCCATACACCAGCTGCAGACCTAGTGCTGACGTACTAATCTCAGCCTGAGGAATCAGATCCTCAGAGAACTGCAGGCACCACAATCCAAACGGGGTGATGCTGATTTCCAGTTCAGCAAATTACAGGAAGAAAAATTGAGAGGGCCTGGGCGTTATTTTAGGAAGCATCAGATCACCGCTAATGATAGACTTGCTCATGTGGGGCAGTGGCTGGCCTGTTTGTTTTGGGGCAGCAGTGACATGATTGCCATAGTGAGGGAAGAGTACGCGGGTTAGTGAGTGTGTTTGGTTTTTGTTAATCATTACAGGACTCTGGTGGAGTCAACAGACTGTTTATTTCAGGGGGAACAATGCTTGTTTAATTATTTGAGTGTGTCTCTAATTAGTGCTGTCTGTTTGGTATTTTCTCTGCAGTCCCACAGACAAAGATGCAGCAGGTGATGGAGACATCAGGTGAGTGCGGTCTCCATGGAGATGCATCACCAATAACAGCAGTGCCATTAGAGATGTACCTTTGGGTGGCTATGTGGAAGGCCACTAAAGACAATCAGGAACTAGCTATTCCCACTGCTTATATACTTGCCCCAGATCCTCAGTTAGATATTGAATCCACAAATACGGCAAAGTCTTTAATGATCCCAGAGGTTGAATAGATTTTAAACCTTCACCCATGTGTGAAACTATACACTCATTAAGAGGTCAAATGTAAACATAGAGAGATTATTGTGTTTGTTTGACCCTGCTTTAAGTCTGCTTGTGTTGTAAATCTCTGGTAGGAAGAGAGGCCCTGTGGCCTACGCTTCCCAGAAGGCCTGGCTGCTGAACGCCACAGTGGTGGAGAACATCACTTTTGAAATGCCCATGATAAAATCAAGGTAAGACCTCATACTTGTAGTGCACTGTTTAAAAAACAATGAGTATATCTGTTGACTAAAACTTTTCAGTGGATGCTGCTGTTGGTTGAGGGGCTGCACGCTACAAGCAGATATATGTTTGGTATAATTGTTCTGAAAAACAAGAGAAATAAGAGAAAATTTGTGGATCATTCAAACCAGCATTTTTTTATACCCAGTATTTGTCACAGGATAGGGAGTGTGGCAAGCAGGGAATGGACCCAGAATGACTCAGATGGAATTAAACACAAAACCTCAGCTTTTATTTTGCTGGCAATAAGGTGAAGAAAACAAAAGCAAACACAGTAACAGAGCAGGGTAGCAACTGAGTGATGGAGGCTCACACGACACGAGGGAGGACGTGACAAAGAACAGAGGGAGACGCGGACAACATATACACAGGAGGAGATTAGGGCAGAGTGGACACACTTGGGAGCACAGCTAAACATAATCTAAGAGCAACAGAGAAAGCAAAACTGAACTTGACGCACGCAAGACGAGAAGACAAGGGCTATCAAAATAAAACAGAAGATGACTAACACAGAGACCAGGACTATGATTTATAACTCGTCAAGACAGGGAAACCAGACCACTGAGACAGAACACAGTGAGACCAGACAGACACTGACTTCATACAGGAGGTATGAGACACAGAGAAGAGACTAGGACAGACTGGACACGGAGGGGAACTAATACAGTCAAGCAAAACACTAGAAACAGAGGTACTAGCAAGAACTATACTTGAGACTACATAATTTAGAACCAGAACATAAATAAACTCTTAAATCCAAATAAAAACTCAAAACACTGAGTCAAAAACCCAGGACTATGACAGTTTTCTGTTACGTGTGTGGACACAATACTACTTTATGCCAGGAGTTACTGTAGGTGCCTTTTTTATGCTTGAATAATTCGGAGGTCATTATTAAGTGGTTAAATGCCCACAGAAAAACTTTGAATGACCTTTAAAGGAGAACTATTGCTCAAGGCCACTTTAAAGAATTATTATAAAGTCTGGCACCTACAAAGAAATGAGGGGCTGCATAGACTTTTGCAGCTTTATGGTTTTCGCACTCTTGTCTTAATGATTTTTGTCTTTGTTTTAATTTTTGTGTGTCTGTGGATGTGCAGAACATAGCATATCAATACTCCTTCCATAAGTAACCAGTGAGTGAGCTCTACTGAAATTCAAATTGTTGTCACTGTGCTGTTGTGACACCTGTGATCACAACGACATTAAAAATGACATTCAAAGCTGTTTATTATAACAAGAGGATCTACTCTCAGACAAGTCGAGCTGTTTAGCCAAATTAGAGCCAACAACTCTTCTGCTCCCTCCAGCCAATGTAGTAAACCGGATGTGAATAGTCAATAGTTCAGCTATGAACTCTGCAAGTAAGCAGCCTTGACACTGAAACACCTCAAGCCAGAGTATTTTGTTGCTTAAGGTGCTTGTGTTGTGATGCAGCGTGTCTCCGGTTTTGCTCGCTGTTGAAAACACCTGTGGAGCGACAGTACCTGCATTTTCTTAACACGCATGTTAGAACGCATGTGAGAAATGTTATTTCTCAAAGGTCGAATGCATTTATGGCATCGTCTTGGCTCTCTGTGGCTCTAATGGACTGTTTTTGATAAAATAGGTTTAATGGACTACTGTGCTTTGTTGCTGTGGAGATGTTCAATAAAACAGAGTCTCCTGTGTCGCTCTATCAATGCTGTCCTGCTGCGCTGTCTGTTTTATCCAGCAAAATCCAGATTACCACTGGGCTTCCATGAATTTCCATGCTGTTTAATCAAGGCTGTATAACATGCTGTGCCTGCTATTGTATTTTGTTTGTGCAACAGTTGGTTCAAGTTATACAGTTCCTCCAAACCTTTGCTTCAATTTTATGGTTATAAGCAAATGCCAGAGAAAAACAAACAGAACACTTTATTACCTACCTCTCTAATATATAAGTTTGGATATCAACTATGCACAAAGTACGTGTTTCTCCACCCTGACATAGACCCCAAATACTAAACTCGGTCTTTGATTCAACATTGTGTTGCAAAAGATTAGAAAAGATTTGAATTCTGCATATAAACCACAGTCCATCTTCCTCCGCTTATCCGGGGCCGGGTCGCGGGGGCAGCAGCCCAAGCAGAGAAGCCCAGACCTCCCTCTCCCCAGATGCCCAAACCACCTCAACTGGCTCCTTTCGATGTGGAAGTGCAGACATCTAAGCATCTTCTTTATTAATATTACTTTAAAAAGGCCACGGAAGAAGTCTGTGTATTAACTAAACTTCTCAGAGAGTATTTTGGTATTTTCTGGACAATGACAATATTTTTAGGTCATAACCTTCTTGTTGCTTCAGTAGTTGAGTGACCGACACGCTGTCATGTCAAACTATGTGCCGCTTACGTTTTACACTATGTGGATTATCTTAAATAGACAGTAAAGAAACTCTGCTATCGCCTCTTTAGTCTTTGTCTCTGTGGCATTTTACCCTCAGGGTAAAACCTTTCAAGATGAACCAAACTGCTATTTTCAGTTTTCTCCACTCTCTTTCACAGACTGTGTTATGCATACATAATGCAGTCCCATGGGTTACATGTATGTGAGTGTGAATGAATGGCCCACGAGATCATAATGAGCGGGGCTGTAGTTTCCCTCCGGCTGGTATTAGCAGCTGCTCTCTGCCCTCATCTGTATTCTGTCTCTGTTTTTGCCCGGCAGATACAAAGCTGTCATCGAGGCCTGCTCGCTTCAGCCTGACATTGACATTCTTCCACAGGGAGACCAGACAGAGATCGGGGAACGGGTCAGTATCACAGTAACATTTATGAGTTTTCCCTACTTTATTCTGAACGTCTGGCTGGAGCTCCCACTGTGGCTCGCTACATAGCGAAATCATTTGTCATCGTTAACGTGCCGCAAGATTTTGATGTTTGTGTATCCGTAAAGTAGACTGACCCTGTTCAGCTAGAGCGCTGTCATGTTGGATTTCTTTATGCACCAGTAATGCAGGAAATAAACCCCGTCTCCTGTGCTCCTTTAAGGGAAAGAGCCACACGTATTGCTGGATATTGTTAATTCATCTTTGTGTTGAAGCCATTGTGATGTAACATTTTGCTGTCCTCCGATGCAGGGCATCATCCTATCAGGAGGACAGAAACAGCGAATCAGCGTGGCCAGAGCCTTGTACCAGCAGACCAACGTTGTCTTTCTGGTGAGACTGCACACAGAAATAACTGAACAGATAAAACGGATGGCTTGTCAGGCTGCAGCTGTGATTTATCAGTATTCAATGAGAAACTGTTTGTGAAGTGCTACCTGACGGTGCTTGTGAGTCTCTTTCTGATGCCTTCCTGTGTGACATAAATAGCAACACACTGTAAAAAGCCCAGAGCAGAAGGTTTATAAAGCAGTGCCTGTCATTAAATAGTAATAACTTTTATAATAAATTGATAAGTAAATAAATAAAAAAGGGGAAAGACAATCACACCACAATTTCTCCTATAAGTGGCAGAAACAGGAGAAACAGCTCATTCACACTTAATTCTATGACTTTGCACTCACACACTGTTGGATGACTGGGGAAATGTAGTGTTCAGTATCTTGTTCAAGGACATGTTGACCTTTTATCTTGTAGATAACTTACCCGATACCCTGGGCCACAGCCACCCTGCTCAGCAATTTTGTTTTGCAACGCAATTTAATGATGATCATCTAATCAGCTGCTTGACTGATTGTCACAGCTTTAAAAATGAGTGTTTGTCATATACAGCTAGAAAGACTTTAATGGTGCTTTATTTATAGATTGCTGTTAAGTCACCAGTGAAGTCTAGTCTATACTAATCCTCCGAGCTAATGAACCAAATTAGACAGATGTTTTATTTCATTTTGCCTTCACTGTAGATTACAGCTAAGAATAATCTAAATTAATATTAAATGTTGTAGTGCAACACACAATGCCCACAATACCCAAGATATGGAGTTAAAATGCAACACACAGAGTTTAGGGCATCTTCTTACTATGTTTCTGTTTGAGTCTTTGCCAACTCCTCCTACATGGTCAGGAGCTGAGTACACTTAGCACAGAGGTGCATTTTAGGCCTCTGATGGTTCTCATCTACATCATATACATTATGAAATCATCATTTTGCCTAGCACCCACATAGCAATGGGCTGAAGTCACCAATTTTTTACTATGTATGCACCTGTAACACCTTGTAATCACACCATATCATTCTTATTTCCTTAAGGTAACATCTAATTTATACTCACAATATTTCAGTTTGCATGATATATTATAATGCCATCGGGTTACCTGGCAACCAGCAGCCTAAATTAAGCTGATGTCTGTTTTGTGTTTTTTCTTTATCTGCCTACAACACCTTATAAAAGCATTCTGTCATAGTCATTTCATTACATAAAAACGTCTCACTCTCACTCAAGCTGAATTATATAAAATAGCAATATGATGTCATCATGTTGCCTAGCAACAACTTAACAATGGGCATATATGTATATATATATATATATATATATATATTCGTGATTTAAACATGATTTCAGGAGATTCATTGTTTTCTTTTCCTCTGGACTTCTCAACATTTGTAGGATGATCCATTTTCTGCTTTGGACATCCACCTGAGTGACCATCTGATGCAGGATGGCATCCTGAAGCTCCTGAGAGAAGAGAAGAGGACGGTGGTGCTGGTCACACACAAACTGCAATATTTACCACATGCAGATTGGGTAAGAACTGCTTAATAGCTGATAAGACTGTCTGTCTGGGATGCCTGTTACATAATGCATGATAAAGACATTTTATTGTCTCATTCATGATGCACTCTATCTCTCAAAGATCCCAAAGCAAATAGAGATTGTTTGCCAGTCTCAGCTAAATACAGATCACATTTTTTTCTATCTCCCTTTGTGTGTGTGGTTATTATTAGATTATTGCCATGAAAGATGGCACCATCCAGACTGAGGGGACTCTGAAGGACATCCAAAACGCTCAACCTGAACTCTTTGAGCAGTGGAAAACCCTCATGAACAGACAGGATCAAGAGTTTGAGAAGGTGATTAATGACTGCAAAGGCTTTTAATCAGCGCAGAGAATCTTTCATTTGTGTAATTTGAACACTTTCTTTTTTTAGATCCAGGTGAGACAGACAGTCCGTCTCCGTCTGGAATGAAAGTCAGATTAATTGGGTGTTTGCTGGACAAGTTTTTAGTATACTGAAATTTATGTTTAACTCTCCTTCAGGAAACCGTGGCAGAGAGTATGACAGACCTAGAGAGGAATCACCTGCGAAGGGCCATGTATTCGAGAGAGGCCGCCAGGACTGAAGAGGATGACGAAGGTGAGAGGACACAGGAAACAGTCACAATGACAGCAGCTGGAATGCTTGTTTCCCTTAATGATAGATCCAGGATGACAATTCCCCTTCTCGCGCTGAGGAGCAGCATGATCAGAGCTTAAGCTTATTCAGCTTATTTCAATGTTAACATCTTTTGTAATGTCTGCAGTTATTTGAATGACTCACCCTGTATTTGATTCCTTCCCATCTATGCAGTGCAAACATTGCATGGATATGGAGTACTCTTATGTTGGTTTGCCCTTTTTGTCTTTTGGCTCCTTTTTTGACCTTTTCAGCAACTGGATACGTCGCCATGTTATTTCCCATCGCCTCCTGCTGTGATTAACCATTGAATCTGATCCTTTGTCTGTGTGTGTGTGTCTGCTGTTGAATGAGCACCTGCTGTTGAAAAGCGCTAAGGTGCACTGGCTGTACGTACTTTTTATCTTTGTTCTGTGTTGTCTCCCGTGTGCTGGTGGCACCCCGGGGTGGACTTGTGCGATGGCTCCAGCTACCCTCGTGTGCGATCGAGCAGGTGTGGCCAGAAAGCATGGTTTGAAAAAAAACAAAAAAAACAAGCTTAAACAGAGAAAAGGCTTTTGTGGCATTGTAACGCTGCTAGCTAATGGCAGATGTGTTTCCTTCTCTATTTTAGAATCTCAACATCCATCTTCTTGCTCTTTCCCCCTCCCAAACATTTGTCTCTCTTGCTCTTGAAGGCTTACTTAGTTTGAGTATGACTGTAGTTGAGAGTTGAAGTTGCCACTCATTATTTCCTCATCTTTTCCTCCCTTTTTCTCTTGCTTCCTCGCCACCTCCAGCTTGTCTGAGCCTCTCAGACGCCCACACGTAACCTCGAGTTCCAAAGCTTGCTGCTTGATGTAATGTGATATATTTAAATCCGAGGTGGGAGAAAGGTTGGAGGTCGTTACATTATCTCTTCACCCCCGAGTGAGTGTGTTGTTGTCGCTGTGGTGCTCCTGAAAAACATGCCATTCATGGGAATGAGCGTCTGCTTGTCTTTGTGGATTGTAGCTTCCTGTAGCCTCTAGCACGCTTTCTCCTCTCCTTTGGACCTTTTGTCTGTTATTTCTTCACTTCTCTCCTTTCCTGTGCTAGTTGTGAATTGTCACACTGGCACAGGAGGAGAAATGTTGAGCAATATGTCAGAAAAGGAAAGAGGACTGAGAGAAAAAGTGAAGGTAATGAAATACTTGGGAAGAAGGGTAGAAGGAGAGAAAGAAATGTCATGAGTATCTGAGCTGTGAGTTGTAGCTTATATCCTGTTAGACAGAAATAAGCAAATTTAGAAAAGGTAATAAAAAAATGTGAGAAGGGAAGCTAAAATACAGTCCCTGCAAAACAGATAACTCGGAACTGGCCAAAAACAAAACCTTTAACACTGCACTTCATCTCTGTTTCAACCCCAGAGGAATCTGTGGAGAGCGAAGATGATGACAACCTGTCGCAGGTAATGCGCCAGAGAGCTACAATCCCCTGGCGCTCCTGCGGCACCTACCTGTCCTCCGCTGGGCTCCTCCTGCTCTGCCTGCTCAGCCTGTCGCAGCTCCTCAAACACTCCCTCATGGTGGCCATTGACTACTGGCTGGCTCACTGGACGTTACATGTCATCACAGCCAAGAAAAACGCCTCCACTCACAACTGTACCAAAGTACAGGTGAGAGCACGGACCGCTCAGCTTTTGATTGAGACACTTTGTTTCTGCTTCTCTTGGGATATTTTAGAGCCTAAAAGTATTTTTTGCTTCATTCGCATTGCCTTTTTTTAAATTATTATTTGAGCATTAATGCAATGAGTGGGTCATTTTTTTTCAAGATCCATCTAGTGGGATGAATACAAAGGACATGAATTTAAATTATTGTATAAAATGTTGTCTCACTTTGTGCCTTTTCACCTAAAATGTGTTCAGTTAGACAATGAGGACAAAACACATGACTCATAATCCACACATGCTTTTCTGTAAGAGTAAAATATCAGGTAACGTTTTCTAAAGAAAATGAGTGATTGATAAAATTAGTAAAAGATGCATTTAGATGCAAATAGTTTATTTAAAGCAGTCAGCGATTGTAGGCCAGCGTGAATTTCATAACATTCTCACTAAAACACAAACACAGGCACTGCCAAATCCAGACGGAGCGTTCACCAACACACCCCGAAGAAACTGCAGCTCGGCCTCATCTCAATATTAAAACTGAACTAATGTATTTATAGAAAGTCAGTGTCCAAATGGAAAATGTTAGAGTTGAAGCATGTACGAGGTTTGATGGGAATGCCAGCTGGAGGGCTGTAATTTAGGAAGTTTAAACTCTCAGAGTCATAAATCTGAGTGGGTACAAGCTGCCCTTCTCCTGTCCACACCAGGTGGAAACAGGATTTACCGCTTATAAAGCGTTTTCTAACCCCTTTTTCTACTTGCTACTTGACTGTGTTAGTTACGGCTTAACCAAGGTGGTCAGTAGCCTTCACACACTAACATAAGTACATAAAAAAAACACTAGGAGAAAGCAGAGAAAGCGTTAACCTGCGTCATTCACATTCAAGAAGTCACACAGTGTTTCAGGACTAGTAAAACAACATTGTCATCTGTAGTTGCTGTATATGTATATGCGCGTGCATGCGTGCGTGTCTTGTGTTATGTGTGCATGTGTGGAATGCCAGGTCACATTTCACAGGGTTACGTGAAGGCTATCGACAGACTCGGCTCAGGATGGCGGCTGGATAGAAGGCACCGTGTCCTGCTGAATATAAACAGCAGCCGTCCGTCTCTCTCTCTCTCTCACAAACATCCACTGGATGTCCAGCTAAGCGTAGATAATAAATTGTCACTTGAATGCTGAGCAGCTCTTGTTTGGCTGAACTTCAGTGCGTCGTTGCCAGCTTTATCTAATCTACGCTGTGCTACAGACTAATCCACGTGGGGACTCTCAGAAGTCCTGCTCTGACAAACGCACACTCTGCCACTTCACAAACATACCACACTGCTTCTCACCTTCTAGAGAGGAAATAATTGGACAACAAGAGGATTAGATAGTGGAAATGCTTTATGTCACAAGTGGCGACTGTGCTGTGTGATGAGCAGCTAAAGGGTCTTTTTTTCCAGCGATATCTCTGATATATTTTTCTCTTCTTTTTCACTGTATATATAAAAATAAGCATCAGCTAACGTTAATAACTGAGACTGTGACGAGTCCGTGATCCCAATTGTATATTCGGAAATGTGCTGATGACATCAAATTAAAAAGGATTTCTTTTTTCTCCTTAATATAGTACAACATATTCTATGTTTTCTATGTTCTAATGTGGTTTTATGATATTTACATTTCACTGAATTCTGTTTTTAATTACATTTTGCACACCTTTCCAGCTTTTTTGGAATTATTTATTTTTAAATACCCATCCATCCATTTCAGGTGTCAGACCTGCGTTTCGATTATGCTTCCTGGCTTTTTGTTTAAATTTACATCACTGTGACTCAGCAGGGAGAGCAGGTGATGTACAAATCACAGATCTTAGCTAAATGAAGCCTGCTGTGCTGCAGCGGTTTCACTCATGCAGCATAATCATCAGTTCAGTTTGCTTTGTGATCAGCTGACTTATGAGATCTAATCAATTTGCGCAGGACTGCATGGAAACCATTATAACCATAAAATCCACACTTTTATGCCCTGAAGCTTGACTTTATATGTTTGCTGTAATTTAGATTTAAATGTTTGGTGCTAGAGCTTTTATCTCTTTGCCACTGCTCCTTCAGAGGGCAGAGTGCTCTCCCTTAACTCTGACATTAGTAAATGGTTAAGATCTTGATATTAGGTCGATTTGATAAAAATAAATAAATAAATACTATTTTTAAAAAGAGTTTGTGCCAGACTGCTGGCGTAACTGTTTAAATGTTTCAGTTTGCATAAATGGCAGTGGCTAATATTATAAATTGCATTTTTTTAAGCTCACACAACTTTAGTGATGAATATACAAAATACAATTAGCTATTTAGCTATTTCTTTAGCTAACCTTGTGAAATTGATGAAATTTGAATTAATGATATGTGAGAGTGAAGATAAATGTTTCTTAGCTTTATGATAAAAAATAATCACATAAAATAAAAGAGGATAGAAAATTTGGAGCCAGGTTGAAGAGAGTAATTAGTTTAGAAGGAAAAGGAAGAAGAAAAAAGTTCCCCAGCCCTCTTTATTTCTCTTTTTCTGTTCAAATATTACCAGCTTAGCTTTGAAGGTTTCACTGGCTTTTTTTAGACAGCTGATTTTTAACCATCCTCGATGTTTAATTGTGGTTATAATTAGAACAAAGTCATTAGGACGACAGACTCTTATTTCTCAAACACACATATAACATTGTGGTCATGCCTTTTATAACCCCCTCTGTGTGTGTGTGTGTGTGTGTGTGTGTGTGTGTGTGTGTGTGTGTGTGTGTGTGTGTGTGTGTGTGTGTGCGCGCGTTGTAGGACTGCGGCTTCAGCCACTCGTGGTATCTGACAGTGTTCAGTGTGCTCTGCTGTGTGGGCATCGTCCTCTGTCTCGTCACCTCCGTGGCTGTGGAGTGGACCGGACTCAAAGCGGCCAAAGAGCTCCACCACAACCTGCTCAACAAGATCATCCTGGCCCCCATGAGGTGCGATGCTCAGCGCGTTTGTGTGTTTGTCTGTGTGTGCACGCGCGTGTGTGCGCATGCCTTATGATGTGTGAAAACGGGCCGAGACAGAGAAAGATGTGTGCTTGCTGATGATATAAGAGAAACCACAGTTAAAAGGTTTTTTGCCTCATTACTCTGTGCACCATCTGCTTTCCTCATGCAAAACCCAGGAGACATCACCTGCCTCAAGACACACTGGAAAGCACTGTATATACACATAAAGAAGATGCGTTAGCATACTGTGCAGATTTCCCATGAAAGAATGTAAACCGAGCCACACAACTCTGGAAAAAATCAATTAGTATCTTAAGTCTACGTTTCAGATTATTAGCTCAAAATATGGCACGTTGAATTTGTAAATGGCTAAATCAAGCTTCTGAAAATAACTCAAATTTGAGAAAATATCACATTTTTGAGTTATAAAGTCAAAATCTTGAGGTGGAATTTTTGTTTTTTCAGTGGCAGTAGCATCCACACTGTTTCTGAACAGAAAAAATATTTAATCGTATTTCATTTCATTGTATAATTCTGATCTTTGAAATGAATCCTGTGACATTAAATCAGTCATGTCAAGGCGCTTTACGTTGTAACGTTCAGACTTAACAAGTTCATAGAAAGGATCCCGTGTGAGCAAGGTCCCATATCAGACAAAGAGACCCCAGGTGGAGGAAAGAGGAGGGAGAAAGCCCACAGGTGAACACACAAAGTTAATGACGTGCAATAGAAGCACAGAACTGCATGCAGAGTGGAAAAGAGCCAAGTGGAGAAAGCTCAGTGCATCATGGGAAGTCCCCCAGCAGCCTGAGCCTATAACAACATGACAAATGGTTAAGAGTCACCTGATCCAGCCCTGCCTATAAGCTTTATCAAAAAGAAAAGCTTTTAAGTCTAATATTAAAAGTAGAGATGCTTCCGATGGAGCCAAGTGCTCTATTTGGGATAATATAATACTTTAAGGTCTTTAAGATATGATGGAGCTTGATTGTTCAGTACTCGTATGTGAGATAAAATACAATTACACCAGACTAGAATTAACAAATGCATCAGCAAACATCATTTATGGTCCCATTTGTACCTTTGTTTGTACTCTTTCACTAAATCTGAGACTTTAACACTGATGTAGTAAGAAGGTAGTTCAAAAAGTAGAGGGAATTTAACTCTCTTTCTTCTCTTCAGGCTCTTTGAGACCACTCCTCTCGGCAGCATCCTCAACAGATTTTCCACCGACACCAACACAATCGACCAGCACATTCCCACCACCCTCGAGTGCCTCTCACGCTCCACCTTGCTATGCGTGTCCGCTTTGGGTGTCATCTCCTACGTCACACCCGTTTTCCTCATCGCCCTTGTGCCGCTGGCCGTCACCTGCTACTTTATTCAGAAATACTTCCGGGTGGCTTCCAGGTGAGTCTGACGGGATTGATGGATGCAAGTCACAGACACTTTGCTGGATTGGGAAATCTTTTGGGGCGTGGAAGAAAATAAATATTCCTTTACAGAATGAAATTTAGTAGATTTGGCTTTTGGATGCAAAATCTAATATTTTTTTCTGATATAGCTGATATTTCCCTGTTTGTTGTCTCTACTATGTTCTGGTCAGGGACCTGCAGCAGTTGGAGGACAGCACACAGCTTCCTTTACTCTCCCACTTCTCTGAGACAGTCGAAGGTCTCACCACTATACGAGCCCTCAGGTAACACATGCTTACATCCTCTGTGAAAATGGGAACTTTCAAAAACCATAGCCGAGGTTAAAAAATACAATATGTTCAAAAGGGCTTCAGAACTAATTGCATGCAAACAGCACCTCCGGGACACAAAAAAGCCTCAGCATTTATGATTTGACTAGAGTGGATTGCTGGTTAGGTAATTATGTACAGTAGAAGTGAAAAGGCCAACAGCTTATTTCAGGTATTTGGCTGAAATCTAACACTCAGAGACAAATGAGCCTCAAGTGCAAACATCTGAAGTCCTTTTCAGATTCTTAAGGACCCTGCGCATTTGGAAACGCAGCATTTATTGAAATATCATTACGTGTGTGGCATTTCCCTGAACACGAAAATGTCACAAGAAATTTCCGCCTTAAATACCAAACAGGCAAAGCCATCAGTTTTATTTCTGTCACTAAAATGTCATTATATTCCTAAAAGATAAAGAGCAATGAGAAATAGCGTACGGTGCTTTTCTTAGATGTGACGCAATCCGTGATGCAGTGAAATAACGCATGAATGAAACCCTTTCTGTTGGCAGGTATGAGCCCAGGTTCAGACAGAGGTTACTACAGTTCACCGATGCCAACAACATTGCCTCTCTCTTCCTCACAGCAGCCAACCGTTGGCTGGAGGTCCGCATGGTAATAAACCGTCTGCAGCGCCCTTCTTTAAAATTCACAACAGCTCTGCTTCACTGTTTATCAGATATCTGCTTCACATTTATGTTGACGTTGCTGGGTAACTGCTCCCTCTGTTGGGGTCTCTGAAACACTGAATTTTTCATCCTCGCATTAGCTTGAAATGCTGTCTAGATGTCATGTTTTATGTATTGACCGTGCCGCTCACAGTTCATTGGGCTCCTCGTGTTTCGCAGCAGCAGAAAACCTTGAAATGTTGACAGATGCAAACAAGAACACGCCCCCACTGTCATGTCTGTTAACAATAAACCAATCTACCATAATGGATCTCTTTAAGTGTTATTTACCTTCTTCAGTTGTTCAGTGAAGCGTTAACTTCTTGCTGTGATGTTGACTTTGTCTGTCTCTGCAGGAGTACATCGGCGCCTGTGTGGTGCTGGTGGCGGCCGTAGCCTCCATCACCAATTCGCTCTACAACCAGCTGTCCCCCGGGCTGGTGGGGCTCGGCCTGACATACGCACTCATGGTGAGAGTGTGTGTTTTATTGTTTGTTTAACTGCTTAGCTGTTAAGGTATTTACAGGTTTGAGCTCAATGTTGCAAAGAGGTCAAAGCTCCAGCAATACTACTTCATTACTTGACCGATGCGCTTCATTTGTGTTGATTTATTTTAAAAAGGATGGGGGGAAAAAAATTATGTTTTGTAACAATTTCTTTCCTTTTTTTCTAATGATTCTTACATGTTTTAGTGCAGACGGATAAAAATAGCTTTTACAGTCACATTAAAAAGAAAATGTATCCTTTCTCAAGTTTTCACACATCAGGAAAAAGAAATGTGATCCTTATCAGGTTTTATTCATTCAATTCAACCCGAGATGAACAAAAACGCGTGACGCATCACGCCATAATAATGAATCATTATAGCAAAGCTTTTCAGTCTGTCGCATGGCTCACTCTTCTTTACAGTGTTGCTTCAGTTCCAGTTGCTGCTCTGCTTGGCATCACTGTCCTGTTGTGTGATCCAGTTTTGGTAAAGCTTTAGTTGTTAGGCAGCTCGCCTCACATTTGACTCTAGAATACTTTGGTATCCAGAGGAGTTCTTGGTTGACTCATTGACTGCGAGGTGCCAAGATCGTCATCCCTCCACCACAGTGCTGACAGTTGCTATCAGCTGATGTGCTGTTTGATTTTGAACAAATGTGGTGCTGTGCGTTATGGCCAAACAAATGGCAAACAATGGCCAGACAGCAGATAGAGTTAACTGGAAGGTTGGTGGTTTCATCCCCGGCTGCTTCAGTCTGCATACCAAAGTGTCCTTCGGCAAGATACTGAACCCCAAGTTGCTCTCTGTCGCGTTCATCGCAGTGTGAATGTTTAATGAATGCACTTAGGTGTGGAAAAAAGTGCTTGTGTGAATGTGAGAAGTCGAATAAAGCACTTTGAGTGCTCAGCTGGAGTAGAAAATAGAAGGACCCGTCCATTTACACTTTATTCTTGTCTGTCCAAAAGATAGTGGTCTCATTGTTTATTTGCATGAAACTTTGCAAACCTAAGCTGTGCTGCTGTGTTTTTCTTTAGAGTTAATTTGACTTTTTTGGGCAACCAAACAAGCCAGTCTCGTTCAACCCTTTTCTAACCGAACTTTAACATTAAAATTGTTAACTGAGACTTTGCGGTGAATTTTCTCAGACGACCACTCCTGGGAAGATTGGCAGCTGTCTTGAATGTTTTCCACATGTAAATAATCTTTTTCACTCCAGGCTTCAGATTGTTTGCAAATGGCCATATAACACTTCTCAGAGTGACGGGCAGCTTCTCTAAAATCATTGCTGATGCTTTTCCTTCCTGGCATTCTGCTAACACACAGCTGAAAGCTCCAAGCCACCAGACTGACCAAATCTCCTGCTTTTACAGAGGCGGTCACACTCACTGATAATCAGTTAATAAAGCACAGTTAATTAGCAGCACCTGGCTACTACTTACACTATTAATTCTTATTAAAACACTCAGAGTTACTTGATTTTTCCACACACTGCTTATGCGTTTTGGATACATTTTTGTCAAATAAATAATGACATGATGTAATGTGCTTTGTTGTTCATGACCCGGTAAAGTCCAGATGATTTTCATTTTGTCCTGATATGTAAAACCTTAGAATTGGCACTGGGACTTTACATGTGGAGGAAAGATGTGCCTAAATGCATCTTTTCATTGGAAATAAAATAAATAATTGGATTGTAGATATTTTATTAAAATGCTTTCCCACTATGTTAGCCTTTCAACATCTACCAGGTCAGTGGCAGCCTGTTTAAGGTTAGGTTAGACACACTGAGGACATACGAGTTGCAATTGGGTGAAAACAACAACAATGTCCACACCGAAATGTCTGCGTGCCTGTGCGGTGACATTTACACATCATCTCCTCCCTCCTCCTCTCTTGTATCAGGTGTCCAACTACATGAACTGGATGGTGCGTAATTTGGCAGACATGGAAGTACAGCTTGGCTCGGTCAAGAGGATTAACGGCCTGCTCAAAACTGAACCAGAGAATTACGAGGGACTGCTCAGTGAGTGCACTCTACCGCCTCAAATGAAACTTTCTCTGCAGCCTAATCCTTCAGCAGAGAAACCGTGTCTGACGTCTTATCTGAAAAGTGTTTGTGATTTCTTCTTGAGTGAAGAAGCCTGAAATTAACATTCATCACCGTCAGTTCAAGAAGGGCACGATAATGCTCAGGAGAAATGGATCTTTATCCCTGTCACACTTATTTAAAAATCGGCTGTTTTTTATATCCCCTAATAATATATCATACATGCATGCGCTATGTAAAAGTATGTGCATGTGTAGTATGCAATGCATCTGTTTTTTATCCATAAAATGTGTGAAAAATGTTTTTTTGCTTCTCGGATGGAAAAAAAGATCAAAATGAAAGTCGTGATGTTTTCTTGCCGTGTCTCAGCTGTGTCTCAGGTTCCTGATGGCTGGCCCCAGCAGGGAGAGATCAAGATACAGAATCTGAGCGTTCGTTATGACGCCACACTGAAGCCTGTGCTCAAAAATGTCAACGCACATATCAGCCCTGGTCAGAAGGTAACGAACAGGGACAGAAAGCTGTGTTTGAATGTGGAGGAGCAAAGCAGAGTAAATGAAAAGGTCATACAGTTGCATAAGCGCTAAATGACGCAAAGTGTGCATATTTCCATTTATTGTGGTGTTATTTTCCCTCAAACCTACTGTATTTCTCTTTTTTACGTTTTATTGTTGGTGTTTGCCCCATCAGATAAGAAAGCTGTCATTCAAACTGTGTTACAGACTCGAGATGAAGCCTGTTTTTGATCAGCGTCAGACTCACAGCAGAAACACATACTAACATTATTCAAAATAAACTGGAAAGCTAATTAACAGGAGAAGTAATACAAGGTCAAAAAAACATGTCACTTTTTTTTTTAAAATGAAATAATGCCTGCGTTTAGTTTTAGTGCCACTTTTGATGCATTTAATTAAATATGAATGTATTTACTCTGTAATTTATTTATTACAATTTATTTTGATTTGAATCTTCTACTTGTGAAAAGAGACGATACAGAAAAGACACGTTTTAGTTTACTGAGCACTGGTGAGCCTTTTTATGGACTTTGACATGTCCAGGGAGTATCATGCTCGTGCCTTCTCCTGCCTTAACAGCCAGGATCGTCTCTAGCCCCCCACCTCCCACACCAATAAGCCGCTAAGAGAATGGATGGATAGATTAATGGTGATAATTATGATGACTGTTTTTGTTTTTTTTCCAGGTGGGGATCTGTGGCAGGACCGGCAGCGGTAAATCCTCTTTCTCCTTGGCCTTCTTCCGAATGGTGGACATGTTTGAGGGTAAAATATCACTTCAGCTTCACATCAGCACATAAAAAAATGTTAACAGGAGAAAATAGGGGGTCGCCATAACAGGTAGATCTGCACGTTTGATTTTTACACCGGATGTCCTTCCTGACATAACCCACATGGGATTCGCGCCTCCTCGTGGGATAAAATAACAATTTAAATAGTAGAAAAAAAGTGTCTTGATTGTGTGTTTTTGTAAACTTCTGTCACACAGGAAGGATTGTGATTGATAACATCGACATCTCCAAGCTGCCTCTGCAGACGCTCAGATCTCGGCTGTCCATCATCCTCCAAGACCCTATCCTGTTCAGTGGCACCATCCGGTACAGTAGACTTCTCTGTCAAAAAGAAGACTGGTGAATCAGTGATACTGATATAAATGCAGAACAGTTCCAGTAAAATGAGCAGACGTGTCTTCAAAGACACAAAACGGGAGGTGAACTAATTGTGGGTAAGAGCAGTGTCCTCTGAAAAACTCCAGTGAAGAGGTTTATTTTTAGACTGCAGCAGCACTGACCATAACAGCAGTGCTATTCTGGAGAAAAAAGAAAAAGCTGTGTCTCAGACTGTAGTTTTATACTTTAGTACATTTCAGTGTCTGTGCCTTTACATGTTTTATGTATGACTATGTATGGAGTCTGGTGATAACAGCAGGCTGTGCTGCTCGAGTTGACCTCCTAAACCAGCTCATACGCTTTAGTCCATTTGCTGGAATATTCATTACACAGTCATCAGAGACACTGCTTCAAATAGACCAGAATGAAAATGGCTCCAGCGGCAGCTCGGGGGTGAGCAATATATTAAAGCTTAAATGTACAGACCGTGAATAAAAATGATTTTTTTTTTTAAAGCAGAAATACTGATTTCAGACCCTCAACATATAATATTATATGTTGAGGGTCTTATAAAATACGAACATGAATTTTTGGACTATGGGATATTAGGGAGGATATTTCTCACTGTTTTATAATGCTTTACAGCTCATCCAAATATTTATTATTATAATAAAATACTCTAATCATAAAGTAACTGAAAGTTGCAGCCCTAAATGTAGCTTGTTTTTGTGAGTTTGTAGCTTCAACCTGGACCCAGAGGTGAAAGCAACTGATGAGATGCTGTGGGAAGCGCTGGAGATAGCCCAGCTGAAACCTGTTGTTAAATCACTTCCAGGAGGCCTGGGTGAGACATCTGTGTTCGTTCAAGTGTGTGTGTGTGTGTGTGAACAATATCACATTTGCAAACAGTTTATTTTAAAAGACACACAGAGAGTAAAGCGTGCTCGCCCGGATCTGAACATTAAACAGAAAAATGAATTGTTTCTCAGAAGTTACATGCACTCTGCGGTCGTCACATGTAGCAGCTGCTCGAGTGTCCCCGTACAAAGATCGAACTGCTGTATCAGATGACATGAGCATTCATTTTTAACTCGCTGCGGTCGCTGTTTTATGTTCTGCTGCTCTGTCCCGCGCAGTTTTTCATTCTTGGCTCACGTCTGCTCGTGGTTTTGACACAGGACACCAGACAGGAAGACTCGCAGCCAGATCAAATATTATCTGAAAGTCAAGTCAGAAAATCCAACGTGCATAAATGATGAATGCTTGAAGCGATGATGTTGCACGGGGCCATCTGGACATTCATTTTGACGCGTGAGCGCTTCCAGCTTCTCACTTGATTCCTTACGTCTCGGCCATCCTCTGCGATTCGTCACGACAAAAAAAAGAAAGGCTTCTCTTGTGGAATAAGCGTGCTGCTCATCTTGCCTGATCAATTTCAGTCTTGTGTGACACTGACGAATGTGTGTGTGTGTCAGGATGTGACAGGTTCAAGCTAAGCTGCTTGCAGCTTTAGTTTATGTCTGCTGGAACAGATGTTCAGTGAGATATTGATCCCTGAAGCTGGAGGTGGTGGCTAATTAAGTTCGTCCTTTGATTTGGTTTAAGCAACAAAACAGTGTGCTGCAGATGTAGCTGTGTGGTGAGCCAACACGAGTCCTCAATACTGCCTTTATTATATGTTCATAAAGGCAACTGTACAGTTTGAGGAATTTAAGAAAAATAACCTTATTAATCATATTTAATGCAAAACGCTGCCTCTCAATGCACCTCACCCCTCCCATTATTTCTAACCTTTTACATTCACCTTTAACTAGTTTGATTCCTGTTGGAAACCTTTGTTTGAAGAGTGACTACTGTTGAATAAACTGAGCGCTGGATCAAAGAAATTGAGCTGACATAAAAGATTGATCTGCTCATCAAACAGCTCCCATGTAGGGATTTTGTTTGCTGTGTGCGTTGAGACTCCTTCCAGAATGGGAGATGTTAGGTGTGGAGATAAAATCTGATCTTGGACCTTTTACAGGTTTGCAGCCCACGCCACCCTCAGTCCTCTCGTTGTTTCTTCTTTCTGTATATTAACGTCAAACTTACATCATGTTGCAACCAAGAAGATAATCTCCACATTCAATTCATTCATTCATTAATGACCTGATGGTACATTTTTATTCTGTGTTAGGTTAAATCACTAGAAAGCAGTTTGGTTCTTCAAGCATGATTATGACTTCACCTTCATCATTTTTAACACTGAGGAGAAAATGGGAAATCAATATGCTATTGATCTGCAATCCAAAACCTAAAGGCTAATTAACTAAATAACTGTGAGTTACGTAGTTCCTCTGTAGTGTCATGTGTCGCAAAAAAAAAACAACAACGAAAATGCTTCTAAATTCTGGAAATAATTGAAATGTATTTAAGTGTGTGTTTGTGTTTTCAGATGCCATAGTGACAGAAGGAGGAGAAAACTTCAGTCAGGGTCAGAGACAGCTGTTCTGTCTGGCCAGAGCCTTCGTCAGGAAAAGCAGTATCCTCATCATGGACGAAGCCACGGCATCCATAGACATGGCAACGGTCAGTGTGTGATTAAACAAAGAGCATCTTTAAGGCGGAGAGTGGAGAGCAGGTGTGAAGAGGGAGAAAAGAAATGAGAAAATCAGAGAAAGGGGAGGTGAAGGACACGAGAAGTGCAGGGGTGACGCAAAGTGCCCTTGGTAATTTTCATCAATTTTCAACAAAGAAAATGAAGGAAAATCTGACAGACGGGGAGATTTGTACAAACGTAAAAGAACCAAACACTTTGGTTCTTTTATAGAGTATACAATTGAATTCGTTTTGGGAGTAAACGCGCGACCTTTAACTGAGGCTTTTTGATACAAGGAGAAAGAGTGTAGGAGAAAACACGCATGAAGCGCCAAGAGAAAATCTGAAATAGAAGAAAAATGCTGAGCACACCGAGAGCCTGAGGGGAATTTCAGCAAATGGTTGCTCCGTACTTAAAAGCCTCTCTTGAATGATCGGCCACAAAAAGCACCAGTTCCAGCGTACAATAAGGCAGCAGCATTGCCCTCAAGGAAACACAGTTGAGCCTGTAAGAAGGGATGAGACAATAAACAAGAGAGATAATGGTTTGAACAATGAGGTTGAAAGAAGTGATTTTATTTTTAACAACATGAATGACGATGTTAAGTATCGAAAGTGCCTTTTGTTTTTACACAAACTCTTGAGTTAAAGGTATGTTTGCTTAAACGAACCTCCTCTGCCTCCATCTCCACAGGAGAGCATCCTGCAGAAAGTGGTGATGACTGCGTTTGCTGATCGAACAGTAGTTATCATAGCAGTGAGTATGTCCCCCTTGCCATTTACAGTAATGCATGCAGCGTGGCGTTAATCACAAGGACTGCTGACCTTCGCGCTGCACTGCTGACGCTTTAACCTTGAAAAGCTGCAAAAACAGTGCTAGTCATTGAAAGAGGAAATCATGGCAGGTTCTGGTCTTATTCTTTGTTAATGCAGTTATATTATAAAGTAATAAAAGAGGCCATAAAGCTATGATAAAATGTGTAGTGCTCACTTTTGATATTTCTCATGAAACTAGTTAAGAGAAAAAGGCAAACAGCCAGAAACCTGATGAACTCTGGTATTTACTGTGGATGCAACCACACCCTTAATTTACCAGCCAATGTAAAGATGTGTATACAGCTTTTTCTATTGCAGCTTTACAGTCAGAGTAGTGTTGGCTGGACTGCTCACTGCAGTAATGACTTTCTTCCGCTCTGCCGCACAGCATCGCGTCCACACCATCCTCAATGCCGACCTGGTGATCGTGATGAAGCGGGGGATCATCCTCGAGTACGACAGACCCCAGGCTCTGCTGGACAATGAGGACAGCGTCTTCGCCTCCTTTGTGCAAGCGGACAAGTAGCACAAAAAGAGGAAGCGCGTGGAAGCATTAAAGGAAGACATTCAAAGTGCAATTGATCCCATGGAATATATTCCTTTTATTTTTTAATCATTGTATTATATTTGTACATAAGAATGTTAATGCTTTGTTAATAAAACATAAATTATCCTTAAGGTGTGTATCCACAGTTATTTGTGCCTTGATTGGGGGGGGTTTATGACTAAAAGTGTGTTTTTGTGCATTAGTCATCACAGGATTGCAGGTTTAAAATGACCTGGAGCTAAGCAGACAAATAACTGCACACTGCCAGAAACAAAGCATACTGTAAACAGTTTTCATGTGCTTTTGATGGGGTTGAGGCGTTACTTGCTGGAGCAAACGCTGAGGATCTGACAATAGAAATGTATAAAGCTGGGATGGGCTCGCAGATGGAAAGGGTCAGGACTTGGATTAAAAAAAAAAAACCCAAAATGACAAGATCTGTTTTCTGTGGTTGACCAGCCCACTGCTTGCTAGTTTACACTTAGCAAACACTGACCATTATATGATCGGATAATAAGCTGCATGTAGCGTAGAGGCTACGGGGTTGAACAGTTCTTAATGCGTCCTGCATCCTCATTGAAAATGAAAGGAAGGGCACCACATGGGTGTTAGTGGTGGTGGTGGTGGAGGGAGGGACTGCCTCTACACCTCACATCGTCTCCTTCTCACGTTACCAAGCTGTAGCGAGATCAGCAAAAAGAGCCAACTGCGCCTCAGGAACCTGCCTCCTCATCCAAATGTGATCAAACTCAGTTCAGAGGCCCATTACGCGGCGATAGTAGGAACATTTTACATCTCACTCGATTTCCTTTACGCACAGGGCCGCGGTGGGTGCGTACCAAGATGAGGATCACAATGGGAACAAAGCGGTGTGGCACAACTACGCCTGGTCGCTCGCTTTTGTGAGTGACGGCGGCAGCTGCGGAGCTGGAAGACGAATCTTCTCATGGGATTTGGCGGTGGTGAGGCGCCTGATCTGGAGGCAACGTGAGGAGCGCACATACCTCCAGGAAACAGGGCACAACAAGGCTCTCTCTTCCTGCGCCCGACAGCAGCCGAAGAGCTGACACCGCACCGGTGAGTACCGGCTGATAAGAGAAGTCACCGGGATAAAGGAGAAAATTTATTTTTTCATCCAAACACAAACAGGCAACACCTTCAAAGCGAAACGCCTGTGGGTACATAGCATGGGAGCGCTATGTTGTCCCGGAAAGGACTCATTCCTGAAGATTACTTGCTTACACGTTTGGCCGAAGATGTTCTGCAGCCCAAGTTCAAGACGAAAGCAGGGAAGGCTCGGTTCGTCTCCAAGAACGGCACATGCAATGTGGCGCATACCAACATCCGAGAGCAGGGCCGATTCTTGCAAGATGTGTTTACCACGCTCGTGGATTTAAAATGGCTTCACACACTCATAATTTTTACCATGTCGTTTCTGTGCAGTTGGCTCCTTTTTGGAATGATCTGGTGGCTCGTTGCGTTTGCGCACGGCGACTTGGACCAGAGCGGAGACGACTTTATCCCGTGCGTAACGGATATTCACTCCTTCTCCTCCGCGTTTCTGTTCTCTATAGAGGTTCAGGTGACTATCGGCTTCGGGGGCCGGATGATCACGGAGGAATGCGTCTCCGCTATCATCATTCTGATCGTGCAGAACATCGTCGGGTTGGTTATCAACGCCATCATGCTCGGCTGCATCTTCATGAAAACCGCTCAGGCCAACCGGCGCGCGGAGACGCTCATTTTCAGCAAATACGCGGTTATCTCCGTCCGAAACAACAAGCTGTGCTTTATGGTTCGCATCGGGGATCTGAGGAAAAGCATGATCATCAGCGCCACCGTGCGAATGCAGGTTGTCAAGAGAACCACCACGGAGGAGGGTGAGGTGGTGCCACTGGACCAAATCGACATACATATGGATAACCCAGTGGGTACCAATGGAATCTTCCTGGTATCTCCCCTCATCATCTGTCACATTATCGACAAGCACAGTCCCCTTTACGAGCTGTCCGCCTCTGATTTGTTACACCAAGACATAGAGGTGATCGTTGTGTTGGAGGGAGTGGTGGAGACCACCGGTATCACCACCCAGGCCAGGACGTCCTACGTGTCTGAGGAGATCCTGTGGGGACAGCGCTTTGTGCCTACAGTGTCCGAGGAGGACGGCATGTACGCAGTGGACTACTCCAAGTTTGGCAACACCACGAAGGTCCCAACACCGTGCTGCAGCGCGAGGAAACTGGATGAGGCCGGTGGCATCGCTCGGTTTAAACTGACCGAGGGCGTCACCTTGCGGGCATCTGTAAGAAGACGTCGGGGCTCCGCGGTGCCTCGAAGGTCCAGACTGGAGACCCTGAAAACTCAAGATTGAGAGTGCGCAAATCATGTCTGCGAGCATCTTGTATGAGAGTTAACTGTCTAAGACTGGTGGTTATTGATTCAGATAATCATATTTATTTTATAACATATGGTAGGGATTACCTGTAATCAACAATCAGCATATATATATTCTCTCCAGCCGTATGCAGCCCGTGCGCACATGCTTTTATACTCAGGGTCAGCGTGAAAATGCGCCGAGATAGAATGCACTGATGATTAGAAGTGACTGCTGTATCAGGAGTGAACCACCTTGTCTTTTATTTAACAAAAAAAAGTGGCTGCATGTGTCGTAAATAAATAAAAGAACGTTGCTAGAAATGGTGTTGTGAATTGAGAGGCACAAGATGAAATAACAATAAGGCACTCCCACAATCAAGCAAGGCGTTCTCAACAAACGGAAGAAGTCATAAGTATCTCCACTGATTTTATACAGCACAGGCGAAAGCATTTTTTTTTTTTTTACACTAGACTTGTTGATGGCTATATAGCTGCCAGCATCTTTGACTCTAAAATACAAAGAGTCAAAGATCAGAACTGCAGAAGCAATGATAAACAAACCCAACTCTACAGGTTGGATCAAACAAGTCTTACAGTTTCCACAATACAGTCAAAAGAATCATTAAAATTTTATGGGATTGCATTTTCCACTGGCAGAAAAAAAAAAAGGTGAGATGTAAAGTATAAAATGTATTTATTATGAAAGCACCATGGATGAGAATGTGTTATATTCAAGTATGAATCCCTCTAGTTAGCCCTTTCAAGTTTCTGTCACATGCACCCTTCCACAAAGTCTCTCCAGATAAGGAACCAAAGGTTTGGGCATTTTTACCCAAAACAGACGAGCAGCCAGACCGTCCTCGAGGTCAAACAGAGGCCAAACAGAAGAAAACCGTGAGTTCATCACTCTCCAATAAACATGGCATCTTTTGCCTGCCTCCCATCTTCCAGTCATTCTAACAAGCTTCTGGTCACACTAAAGCGCCTCTGATCACCATTACAAAAGGGTTAAACACATGCTGAGTAGTATTTAATGTTGGGAAAGAAAAAAAACATCCCAGTGTGAAGTTGGCAGAGTTCCCATTAAAATGATCATGCAAGACAATCAGGCTGCTTCTTCAATTTCCACAAAAAAAGCCCAACAACAACAACAAAAAACAAGACACAGAGACGGCTGGCATTTCTCTCTTTTATTAGATTATAATCCGCAGAGCTTAAAATATTAAATTGCTTTTAACTTAGTTAATAATTAAAATACATAAAAACAAGAGCCAGAACTGAGGAACCCTGCAAAAAAAGTTAAAATAAATAAAAAAGGAGAATTATAAATTCAACCCTCCTCCATACAGAGGCTATTTCTGACAGAACCCGCTTGTGATTCTTTGTACAGTAAAGTCCAAGCAGACTGTGCATTTTCTATACATGTGTAATGACACTGTTATCATTTCCAAAGTAATTTTTCCTCTGATTATATATATATATATATATATATATATATATAGAGCAAATTTAAAGGGACTGGTAAAAATAAAATATTTTTATTTTGCACTGGAATTACTGGTTTAAACAGCAGAGCAGCTTCACACCATTGCCTTCACCTCTCACCCCTTCCCTCGCTCTGCGTCTGCAGACATTACCTCATGTCTTTGTCCTTCTGTGCTGCTGGAGTGAGTGGGTGGAGATGGTGTTGGTGGGTTAAGGGGCTGCTGCTGTGTGACGCACCAGCAAACAGCTCTGATTCACCTTATACAGGCACCAATCTGTCTCAAAGTCTTGATTCTCTGATAGGATTAAATATCTCTCATACAATCTTTACGTTCTCTTCTCCGTCTCCCTGTTTCTGTGGCATCTCTCCACATCTTTGCTGCCCTCTAAAGGTAAGCTCTGGGATATTTTTGTTAAGGGGTTCCCCTGGTGATTATTTGACTATATTGTAGTTAAACACAATCGACATTTGTCTGAGCAGTCTGGTGAACAAGGGATAGAGAATGAAAATGAGCAGAGTCTTTCTGGCAGCAGTGACGTATTCTCTCAGGTCCTGAGTAGGAAGCGCTTTAATCATCCCCCACATAAACAACCCAAAACAGTGATTGGCTAGTATCGCCCCTGTCAGGCAGTAACATGGCTCCCTGCTGGCCAGGGTAGTGGCCGTACACCTGTAGGCCGCCTCCCACTGCCGAAGGAGGGAAGGACAAGCCCACAAGTCAGCAGAGAGGCCTCTTCTCCACACATCAACAACACTGTACAATAGTAGGTCGAAGCAAAGCAGAGCCCCCCTTCCTGTACTGTATGTTAGGCAGAGGATAGAGGGAGGTGAAGTGCTGACAAACACACTGCACCTCCCTCTCAAACCAAAAATAAAACGTCAACAGAAAATAAAAAACAAAAATAAAACATACACATACTTTTTGTTCCTAGTTTAAATTGCAGAGAAGGTGGGAGGAATTTGTCCCTCGGAGGAACGCTCACGCCAATTCCTGCTGGCGTGACAAACCCCTCCCCGCCACCCCAACCACCCACGCCCCCCTTGAAAAAATCCCCCCTCCCTTCCTTTTCCTTCCTGCTGGTTGGTTGGAGTTGTAGCGAAATATAAGGGTAGTGGAAGGTCTCTTAAGTCCTGCTTGCACCAAGGAAGGAGGCCTGGCTGTCTTTCCTTCGCTATCTGATCTTCTATCACCCCCGTGGCTGCCATTTCACCACGCCCCCCCCGCTCATCTCTCTGTCACGTGGTTTTGTGAAGAAGGGGAGGGTGCTGTGGCGGAGGGGGCCGGGGTTAGTGCTGGCAACGGGGCAGGGGTGCAGAGGATTTCGGACAGGTCGTCCATGATACAGGTCTCCTTGGGGTCGACCAGGTTGAATTCCCTTACGAAAACGATGAAATGTGCATACAGAGTGTTCAAGTGGCCCTGCAGGTCCAGAGCCACCGTTTCTTTAAAGTGCGCCCAGTAGAGGTGAGCCAGCACGTGGAACAGGTACCGGCAGATCTTCTTTACCAAGGACTCAAAGGAGTTGGGGAACTCTTTGCCTGAAGAGAGAAAAAGACAAAAACAATAATGACTAAATGAAATGGTGTGAATAGAAAACTAAAACTGCAGCTTTACATTAAAAGCGGTTTATTTAAAAAGCACTGATAATATTCATTGCTTAAATAACAACGATAAAAACAAAAACATCCCAACACAGTTTGACACAAAGCTTTTTGATCGCAATCTACAATTTCTTCCTGCTGCTGATTTACGGTACCCTACATTTCTACATCCGCACCAGCAGGGGGCAGTACAATGCTTTAACACTTCAGAGCTGCTCCAGCCTGCACTCACCATATTTTGTAGGAAAGATTTCCTCGTCTGTGACCAGTTTCTGACAAAGACTCATTACAAAGTCTACATATTGTGGAGCAGTGCACTTCGTCTTCTTCCCCTTCTCGTCATACCAGTAGTATATTCTAGAAAGAGAGCAACACAGAAGACATGTCACAATCCCTGTTATCACTTAAGTGTTTCACAACATTAAGACAAATGAATGAAGAACAGGATGTGATTGCACAGCAGTGCTCAGAGCTTTAATAATCATAATGAATGCTGCTGAAAGAATGTGTGTGTGGTTCATGTAGCAGCAGCATCATTAGCTCAGACAAAAGTATTTGCTGGAACAGAAACAAATAAGCAGGAAGATGAAATAACAAGAGTGACAACTGGTTCACGAAAAGAAAAGAAAAAACACCTGCTTGGTTTCCTCATCGAGGAAAAACCCAGACCTCTAAACAGAGTATCGCTGTATGACTGAAAGCGATACTTCAAATGTGCAATCTTATGTACAAACTCAATATTATGTTTGCATTTTTTGGCTACAACGTGACCCTGAGTTTTAATTTCCTGATCAGGCCACATTCCCTCTTGCTGACACTGATCCCCTGTCAGTCCCGCTGCTGGGCAAACATTTCCGTAGGGGCTGACCCAGATAACTGAATTGTAAGCGGCTGGCTTGGAAACATGGTTAACGAAAGGTCAAACAGGAGGTCAGCAGGCACCTTAGAGATAGATGAATGAGCCACAGGCGGCTTTTTGTGAGCTATCAGGAGACGAGACGTTGAGACAGAAATGGTAAACTAACCCACAGGGACCAGAGATGATCTCTGAGTGGGAAGGGTCAGTTAATAAGCAGATAAAATGGGAGTGCAGGTGTAGCCGTCTGCAGTGTGGCTGTGGGAGGTAGTGGGGCAGACATAACAAAAGCTGAGGAATGTAAAGTGGCCACATAGCTGATCCTCCAGGAGGCCGACTACTGACCACAACAGCAGGACATGACACTTACAACACACCAACAGACAGACAGTCTAATACTGTGTGTGTGGGAGACTGGCTACACTACAAACATACCTGTGCTGCTAAATACACAGACGTGCAGTCATGGCACAGATAACACAGTGACTTAGTCAGACTTCATGAACGAGGCATAGACCGCTTTTCTAATTTAATTAGCTTTGCTTAGCCTTTAGGTTCGTCTTGTTTACAGTGTCCTCGGCTTTTTGCTAAATTGTTAAGAGGGCATAGTTAAGGGAAAAAAGAACAGAACACTAAAATCGTTCAAGTATGTTCGACGAGCACCTCTAAAGATGCAAGATAAAGATTTGATCACAAAACAAGATCAAATTAAGACCAAATGAGATTTTCGCAAAATAAAAAAACTGACCTTTTCATGACTTTGATCGTAAATCTAATAAATTTGGGAGACTTTATAAAACTTTACTTTATGACTTTTTCAACTTTCTGTCTATTGGAAGTTTTGCTTCAAAAACAACAATACACACGTTCTTTTGGGGTTTTTTAATACCGACTTAGACAAAAAGTGACTGTGCAGTTTATTATTAGCAAAAGATTTTGTCAGGTTAGCTTCAAGCTAAGCGACTGGATAATGTTTTTTTTTTTTAATTCTTTGCTCATGACGTTTGTTTTTATACCAATACTAAAGAAGTGGGTGTATTTCCAGAAACAGAATCTGGAACCATCTATAAGAACTCGATGTATAGTGAACACAGTGAGCACTTCTATCCACCCACACACACAAAATGGGTCTAAATAGTTACCAAATGGTTCCGTTCCCCCCTCAGAGCTCATGGAAATATTTTCTTCCAAAAATAGTGCGAAGCTCTGCCCTTGTGCAGGGGCACTGACGCTGCTGCTGTGACTGGGCCTCAGTCAATTTTAACCGCAGAGGGCGGCGCGACGCCAGGTCCTGCACAGGCAGGAAAGGGCGTGGTTCTGGGCACCAGGCAGTGGAGAAAGGTACAATCCTAAATGTTGTGCCTACATTTGGAGTTCAGAGGAGTCATTAAACAAACCATTTTAACTTTCACTTCAACACGGTGTCTTTAATATTCAAAACACTGGCCCTGTTTTACTGCTCAACAAACAGCACAAACAAAAACCTGTTAATCTGCTCCAACGCCTCCTCCGTTCACATACCGCAGGTGAAGCGTGTTTGTCTTATTCGTCAGGGTGTGGGTTAGAAGCAGTAGCTTAAGGTGACAACAGCGGAAACCTCCATTGTCCCACAGTTGAACTCGTGATTACTGTCAAACACCAGGTTGTTTGTCTCTCTCTCAGAATTTGGCTTGAGTGATTGCATTACTTACAACGTGTTAAGAGGTGTTTAGTGATTGCTGCGGTTTGTCGGGCCTTCAGTAGACACAGGGGAAGAGAAGGCCTCTCTTTAAGAGTCAAGGGCTCACAAAAAGACTGCACCCCACCTCAACAGGGAAAACTAGTTCAATAAATACTTAAGAGTTAGTCATCCTCCCCTTGTGTTAACATGAGATGAATACACTTCTGTGTCAGGATTATCCTAAACAAACTAATGTAGAGATGTGCCTAATACACAGCACATAGTAAGCCAGTTGAGGACAAAAGGTATGGGTCTAAAAACGTGACAAGTTTAAAAAAAGTTCTGTCGGGTGACTTCAGAGCGATACAGATTCCAGCCCCTGCACTGGAACTGATCACTAACAACCACACGAGATTAAAGGCAGACATGCTGGTGACACTTTGATCAGAGAATCAAGGAAGTGTGTGTGTGTGTGTGTGTGTGTGTGTGTGTGTGTGTGTGTGTGTGTGTGTGTGTGTGTGTGTGTGTGTGTGTGTGTGTGTGTGTGTGTGTGTGTCAGATGGGACTGTCTCCACAATAAGGAGATCATGACCAGAAGACAAACACCGGCTCCAAAAATACTTATTTAAAAAATAAAAACACACAAGAACATTACAATGCCGCAACAAAGGCCTCCTCAGACCACAGCAGCATCAGAGACCGACCAGCAACAACATGGCAGCAGTAGCAAACACCTCAGCTTCACACTTCTCTTTTCCTACCAGACCCTGTGTGAGAAACAAACACCCTCTGACACCCAAATGATTTCTGTTTGCCTGCTTTTGCACAGGGTTTGCAACATAACCAGCTTTTATCAGTCTCTCTGACACACGTCACATTTATATAACGTTACTACTCTTTGCTTCATACCCCGAGACGCACCCTGGACAAGTTGCGCGGAGAAAGCCCCAGCAGCTGTGCAATTTTCACCACATGTGCAAAGGGCTTGTTTCACATACAGCATTGTTAGCCTCAACAGTGGTTGTGAAACTACATGTTGTAAACATTTAGTTCCCGCAACTTCTGTCTTGGTGAGCAGTGCAAGAGCATGTGCGAGGGCACTAGCAGTGGGTGATTATTGCATTTTCAAAAAAATCAACATGTCTTTCCATGCCCTCATTAATACAAACGCATCCAGTTACAAGAAATATTTAAATATCTTCATAACCCACACTGGCTGCTAAAAATACAGAGTGAAGCTGTCAAGGTGAGCCAGTCTGGCAACATCTATTACCGGGATTTAGATATGAAAAAGCAGGATGCACAGGTCTTAATGTTTCTAGGCCATCAACAATGTCTGTCTACTCGAGTCAGCACTGACAGTGCTTAGATGATTGCAGCATGACGGGAAGCTTTTGAGGACACACGTCAAGTCTTTTGCTGCCACGGAGAGAAGAATAATGCACGAGTGAAGTCAAAAGCATGTCGATCGGGAAGTCGGGACCAAATCATACGTCAGGCATCCAAAAAGAAGAAGAAGAAAGGGAAAAAAATGTCACGACGAGGAGCGGAAATATACAAAATAACAGTCGGAGACAAATCATTCAAATGAGGGATTTGAATTAGCATACTTCATGCCTCAATTTTATGAGACGACACGTCAAGGCTGGAGATTATTTTCTCCCGAGAACAGCACTGCAGGAAAACGTTCCCCAACAAGGCCCTGAAACTTATATACTCGAGGAGTCTTTTTTACCAAAAAATGAAAAAGTAATATTAATAAAAACAACACTGTTAGACAAAAGTTGTACATCGCACTAAAGTGCCAAATCAAAAGCAGTCTCCTTGGTGTGATACTGAGATTTCTCCTCTGACTCGTTTTCAGGCATCTCCGCTGACACTGTTACCCAGCAAATCTCAATCTAAGGAAGATCTGCAAAAGAGGATTGGTGTCACTGTGCAGAATTACAGCAAAAAGAAAAAAAAAAAAAGGTGAAATTTTGAGTGGGTTAGCAGCTTTTTAAAGCAGGGTTAAAGGTTTCTCTGCCTGTCAGCCTTCAAGCAGCTGAGAAACACATTTAACCAACGATTTTTTCCCCAACTGAAAAACACATTCTAGTGTCTTTTGGAAAGCTACTACATAAACATCATTAGAGTCAATAATGGTCATGCACCGCATGCCATCGTGTTCCAGCTTTCCCCAGGGAGTAGCGCTTGGAAGGCTACGGGCAGAAATAGTAAATAATGGTGGCAAGTTGGGTGAAGAGGTTTATACTTTACGCTCCGTCTCCCTTCATCTCCAACAGGCGAGCCGAGCCACGGAGGAAACTTCAGACCTTTTTGGCCACTCAGCTTAAAAAAAACAAACAAACAAACAAAAAGCAGTGCCTATGCAAACAGCAAAGCCAAAGCTCCTTAATGAAGCACCCTGTCACCCTCATTGTAAGCCTGCTTGTATGCGATAGCCTGTCGGTGCTCTTTCCATTTCTTTCGCGTTGTGTGTGTGCGCTCAGCAGTCAATGTTTAGAGGAGGGGGTGTGTGCGTGCAGAGGTTCGGGGGGGGATAATGTAACGCTGACACTCGAGAAACGTGACGTCCACTATTGTATCGCAGGGCAATTACAGCGAACGAGTCGAACAAACACACAATGTATAATTCAGAACATCCTGCATTTCTGCGGCGCAGCACTTCCTCACACCAACAGTATTCATTACCAGAGCGGCAGATTTATTTTTAATGCACTGACCCCGCTGCTTTCACTTATTTATACTGTTTATCGTGTGTTTAGATCCCAACATTTGGGCATCAGGCTGATTCTTCTAAGAAGCTGGCTTAGATAGCCGGATTATGAAGCTCTTAACCAACTACAAGTCGATACAATGAATGCTCAATCAATAAAAAGGTTTTCTCTCTCTGCGATGGAATAAGACACCCAGGAATAACAGCGGTATGTATTCATATCTCAAGGGTTAAAAAAAAAAGAAGTTTTTTGCAACTCTTGGCTCTGTGTGATGTCAGTGACAGGGAATTTCCTCGATGTCATGTCAGGTTCACGGTTTCGGCTGTAAACAGAGAAGACCTGTCTGATGATCAAATCAGAAAAACAGCTGGCTTAAAGAGGGGACATCCTAAAAAAAAAAAATAGAGGCTATCAAACACATTCGCATTTCATCAACTTGATTCCTAAAACTAATCATGACCAGTCTGAGTTAAAAGTCCACATTTACACCTTACTTCATTGCAATTTTCACATTTTGCACTGGCTGGGCCACATGTTTGACACGCCTGTTCTAAAACGACTTGTTTCAGTGGGGTTGATTATACCATAAATTTCCACCAATGTATTTCACAAATTATCACCATCTGCTCTGCTGCCAAACACATTTTTAATAATAAGGATTGGATCTGCTGTTCTGGGCAAACTTCCTCTTCTGCATTACCTTTTCATACCCAACAACATGCACTCCTATATACCAAAAGCTCTTCATTTCCAATAATACAATATCAGTCAATATCAGGCTCTGTTAATCTCACAGTCAGCTAACTCTTGTCTAATGCCCTATTAAGTAGGTTTCACAACATGATTAACTTTTTTGCTTCTTAAGGTGAACTGAGTTACTGGTTGAGCGGCCACAGTGGAAAGTCTGACCAATCCCGTCAAAAACAGCCTGCAAATGGACAAAGCCTCGTGTTGAGGGGTCAGTGGGGCACGGCACCGATGAAGGCTTTCTCCTTAGAAGCCAAAGAGAAACACTAAGCAAAAATCCCCACGATCCATCCAGTGACCTGAGTCATGGGACTTTCCCCCTCAGCTTCTTTAACGATGCAAGGTGATCATATTCCTGGAATACCTGTTGTAGAGCAGCTGCACAAAGAGCCGCTGACTACACTCACATTGCGCGCTGGAATCCAAACCATGCTCAGGGTGGACGCCAGCGGGCAAAAGCCGACATTCCACCTGACAACGAGCGCACCTGAGAGCTTCTAATCTCTATTCACTAACCCTGCTTCTGCGGTCATGAAGTGAAGTGTCAGGCCTGCCCGTGCAGCTGCTGCACTCGTTATTTTGGCTGCAAAAAATTTAAGTTTCACCCCCCCAACCCTGCCTTACAAACCGCCCGGGGTGAGATAAGAAGCAATGAACTGAGCAGAGGAGGCGGCAGAGAGCGAGGAATCGCCCTGGTACGCAGCCAGAGAAATGATTTATTCCTCCCTCGTTCTAAAACAGGAGAATAGAAGGTCGGGAAGCCAGGGCACAGACGTGACCTTCGCGGCGCTCGCGCTGCGTGGATGGATATGAGGAAGGGTGGGGCTGATTTTGAGATGACTGTGTCTTTTGTGCCCTTCAAAACAAATATTGGGGCAGTCACGACTACTGGTAATCGCAGACCGATGCAAAACTTTGACTCGTGGCTTCTCGAACAACTGATATCATCGCTCATTCTGATATCAGTCATAACTATTTCCTGTCAACTCCCCTCTGAATATGAGCAAAAAATAACAACAACAAAAAAGAGACACATGGCCTGTGAGTGTGGGTGGATATATAAACACCTATAAATACAGAGCACGTCCAGATTTTTTTTTTTTTTTTTTTTTTTTACATATCAGGATAAGCAGCATGTGTGCTCCTGCCAGGGCAAATTCAACCCACTGCTCAGTGTAAACAACACACAAGGAGGCATTCTGGGTAGACAGGAAGAGGTTAGAGCAACAGCACCTCGGCTGGAGAGGAGGAAGCTCTTACTCCTTACTGCAGAGACAAAGATTAGGCAACAAGGCAGTGAACAAGCAGCAAACGGGCCACAGTCAAGACCGTGTCTGATTCACAGTGTATGGTATACAGGTTCTCCTGCTCCGGATTAGACTTCCCTGTTGCTTGTGTCTGTGAAAAATCCCATTTAAATGCAGATGACAGAGCCACTGCTGCTACTCCCCATCTCCCTGTGACCTCCTCCGTTTCTCTCCAACCCTCCTGCCCTCCTTTTATTTATTTTTTTCCTCCTTTCCTGCCTCCATGTTGCTGAAACTGCAGTGAAATCGAAGATATTTGACGGACCGTGACGGCTGCAGGGGGTGGAATAAAAAGATAGAAAAAGGCCACGATCGCATTTTGTACCACGATGCCAAAATACTCAAAACTCAGCTGAAGTGGTGCAAGCACGGGAAAAATGATCTCAAACGAAAGGGAGGAAATACATTTAATGTGCAGGAAACACTGGATGTTATAGTTAAAAGAGCCAATTGCAAAACACTGATTTACAGCTGTGTCATTGAGGTGTGCGCACACACACACAAACACACACACACACACACACACTCTCAGACCGCTAAGAAGCCAAGCGTACTTTTGAGGCTTTGCTTCTAAAACCAGTAAAGCCCCAGAGCTTTTCAGAGAGCAGCATTAGGGTGTCAGCATGCGAGCTTTGTGCGATGATGACCGTGGTGCCTTTATTCCCCACTAATTGCTTTTAGTCACCTAAACATCTGCGCTCATCTGGATGAGGATGCGGCTTAGGGTTATGGAGAAAACAATTGCATTTGACGTCGTTTCACAGAAAGTTTCTGCACACGTTTAAATGCAGCAGCAGCTCCCCAACTGTTTGCTTAGCCGCGATTGGAAAACACAAGAGCTACTTCAGGAGCAGTTAACCATCAATCCCAAATCAAACTTGTTATGACCTGGGTTATCACTTAAGCACCATAAAAAGAACAATGAGACGAGCTGCAGCTGGAGCCTGTTCATTTAGGTTACACCTGATTATCACAGGACACACGACCACGTGCATCTGCCTCTGTGAGGTCCCCCACCCTTGCAGGGTGGCTGTGAAATGCTTCAGTGTCTTTGTCTGAGGCAGAGCTTAGAGCTTTGAGGTGTCTCTTCTAAAGTGACCTTGCTGCATTACCCTTATGAACACACAAACACAGACACACACACACATCACATCACATCAATCACATGACGAGAAGCAGTGGCAGGGATCTGACAGTAAACAAGACGTTTTGGGTTGTGGGTTCACCACACAGATGGACCCTGGCTTTGTCTTCTCCCTCAAACTCACACATCACAGCACCTAGTGTTACAGCTGTATAATAAATGGATGCAAAGTGGCTGTCTACAGTTGCAGTGACGGTCGGCGGTGACCCGGTGCTTCATCAATCTTTTGTGTCTGCGCTGATCAGCTGGGCAACAACTGAGGCTGTTTGGGCAGCAGCTGATGTAGGGATCAGAAATAACCAGGGACCCTCTGTGTGTGTGTTATCTTTAAAGCAGGGTCGTGGAGTGATCAAGCTGGGGACCACAAAAAGTACTAACAGGGTGTCTAGTCACAGGGCAACATCGCTGCTGCTGGAGGCAGCCTCTAAAACTAATAGGTTTAATGGGATCTACCAGTTTGTAAATACCACATCAGCCATCAGTGCAGATGAGTCTTCCTAAATAGGCACTGGTGGGTGTCTGTGTAAACAGTGTAAACAGTGACTGGGTCACTTCCCATTCACAACAACCATCCCACCAAAAAGCGATAAGTCACGCTAAGCCCGACCATCTCCCCCGCACTTACCTCGGCACACAGCTGGGCGATGAGCGGTCCACCTCCCAGGTAGCGTACAGGTTCATGTGGACCGGCCGGTTGGAGATGCTGACCGGCTTGGAGGGCTGCATGTGCGGCGAAGGGACGCCCCCAGTCCGCGGGAGCCCTCCTCGCTCCGACATCCTGGAGGCTGAAAACGGGCTTTTACACGGAGCTAATGGGGGGAATGCCCGTAGTACTCTGCCTTCTCCGTGTGTCGTCCTTCCTCTGGTGCTCTATCTCCGTCTCCCCGCTTCGCTTTGCCTTGTTTTTTCAGGCTCCGGATGGTGCAGGCGAGCGCAGCGCTAACAGGAAAGTGCTAATCTCCGCCTGACAGTGAAAACATCGCAGTCTCCGGGGTTTCTACCTGACGGCAGGCGGCAAATCCCCGCGGCTCTCTCCGTCTCTCCCTCTGCTTAAGTTGGTGTCGGCTCAGTGTGTATTCACCGCTGGTGTTTATCGGTGCAGGAAGCGGAAATTTGTCTCACCGAAGTCGCACAATGAGCAGAGAGCAGCGAGAGCAACGCCTCTACTGAGGACGTACAGCGACTCCTGAGCGCGAGACTCACAGACAAGAACTAGCCAATCACAGCTGCTGCTGTTACTGCGTTTGTTTGAGCCCCCCTCCCACGTTTACTTTATCCACCACTGCAGACTGAACTATCGTTATTATTTCTAAACTTATTTCATTGTCTCGTATTTTTATTTGTCTTACTATTGAACATTGCTTGAATTAATCTTTTTTAACCATTTTTTATTTTCTTTTTATTTCAAATATTGTTGTTTTTTTTATTACATTCATTACATATTTTTATTTAATACATTTAAATTTGCTAGCTTGCTATTTTTTTTAGTTTATTTTTGAGATTTGAGTTTTACATTTTAAAGATTATTTAAAAATATATTATACATTTTTCACCTTATTTATTTGCTTATTTAAGAGGATTGGGACGTGGAAGTGTGTTCTGAGAGTGAAAAATTATATTATTATAAGTAGTAGTAATAGTGTTTGCATGTTTCACAAATGAACTTGTGCTTTTTTGATTGTTCAGTTAAATTTTATTTGCATTCCACCAATTCACAATAAGAGTAGCCTCAAGGTGCTTTATATTGTAAGGTAAAGATCCTACAATACTTGAGAGAAAACTCCAACAATCGGATGGAGTTTTCTGTCTTTGGTGACAGTGGAAAGAAAGAACTCCCTTTCAGCAGGAAGAAACATTATGCAGAAACAGGAAGGGAGAGAGGACAAAAGAAACACTAAATAATTGCTCATGATTAGTTGCATGCAGAGTTGTGTATAAACACATGGGCAATAAAAGAACCGACACTCAGTACAGGACATGAACAGCTGAAACAAAACATCTTTTAGGTCAGTGGGATGATGTTTGTTTGTGTTTGTGAGCTTGTCCGATGTTTCAGACCTAAAACTGAAAACATTCTTTTTTGGCAAAGATCATCATTATACAAATAACACACACTAAAGCAACACGTTTTCCTGTTTACAAGTGCATTGATTGAAATCCTAAATTAGGTCCAGAGGTAATATTTACCCATAATTCAATGGGTTTTTTTCCCTTACACCTCGCACTGTAAGGCTTCCATATACTATGAAGGTCCCACTCAGGTGTTTTACTGAGGATCCTTTTGCAAACTGCTCTGTTTTTGACCCATATTGCACACCGTCTGGAGTCTCAGGCGCTCCTGTAATGATTCTCATTAGTCATACACACGTGTAGATTTTCTCTCACACACACACCTAGGCTCTGTCAGCTGTTATGAGAAATATGCAAAACCGGTTAGAGTGTGTGAATTGAGATTGCTTTCCTCTCATTCTCTTCAGTTTCCCAGATCTGCCAGATAAGACATCAGCTAATATTACCAGATAATATTCAGCAAAGAGCTGGCTCATTTTCATACGGTGGCAAAACAGTTTAGCTGGCATGTGGCTTCAAACACACACAAAAAATGCACACACAAACAGGCCTTTACCCCACACCTCAGTGCACTGCTGTGCAAGCCATCCTCCCTCTGACACAAAGGCCACCGTGCTGCATCTCCTCTGGGGTTTGGCTGCTTGTCAGTGCAGCGTGAAGCAGGTGCAGCGTTTGCACCTTCAGGTGACAAAGGCACTGCTCTGATTACAATCTCTGCATCTGAATATGAATCAGAAGGTGACCTAATGGCAGCGTCACAGCCGGGGCCGGCTGCCATCAGCTTGACGTCTCTCTACAGGCAGATTATCCCAGCAGTGATCGGGGCTTACAAAAACATTACACGCTCGAAATGTTCACGACAGCCTGAGAATACGCACATAACTGCACTTGATAGAGCCATGTTTTGGGCCTTTTTTTTATTCCTAGATTATGCATTCAGAGGATGTAGGACATATCAAAACTCTTTGTAAATATTTAAAAGGCACACTATAATCACATTAAGATTTAAAGATGAAAACACATGTCTGTTCTTATATTGTACTTTACAGTGGGGTTTTTTTTTAAGCCAATATTAAATAGAGAGTGCATCTTAAAGACTTTGGCATTGTCATTAGTTCTCACTGGTTTTTGGGATAATCAGCTGATTTGCTTAAACACAGAGCACCCTCCCCTCCTTCCCTCTGCTCTTTTTAACACGCTTCTCTCACCACCAGCAGCTCCTGCCATTGATAAAGAGATTACAATGGAGCAGATTAAAACATGGTCACGGGATAATCCCGGGTTACTTTTTACACAGCGGCCTAAATCTGCAAAGTCATCAAGTGACACTACACAGGCTCCAAAATCCAGTGTCACAATCAATTAAATCGACCCTGTTCTTATGCAACCTCAACTCCAGCTCATATTTTACTGTACTGCAGCCATGTAGTTACAAAGTAGCACTCATCTGTGTTTGTTGCAGATTTAGTAAAACACACCAGTGCATGCTATTATATTAGCGCTGCAAGAGTTTAGCTACTTTATCAGGCTGATTGCATTATTGCTCGAGATCTAAAATTATTATTTTTTTAAATAGTTTAAAAAATGCTTCAATTGTTTCTTTTGGCAGAAAAAAACATAACAAAAAACCTTCAAAGATATTAAGTTTATATGACAAATATAAAACATTTACAGCAACAGACCAGTAATTACTGTATTAATTTATGTCTATTTTTAGAATATACAGGAACTCTAATCTTGCAATTAAACAGCCACACCTTGCATATTTCACCCAAGTGTTACAGAGAAGTGCTAAAAGGAGTCTGTGTGCATTTGCAAAGTTCCTAGTAAGTGAGGCTGAGTACAGCGACTACAGACACTGTGCCTGGATAGATGACCCTGTCAGCAGTATCAAAGTCTTATTTCCTCTAAATGGACCACTGAGAGTAAAGTTTCAGTCACGTCGGTGAATGACACATCCTTAAATGTCAGATTATGTTGCTTACTCTTCAACACATTTACAGAACAGGCCCTCTAATGTGTTCTTCAGTAATAGCAGCCTATAAAGAAAGCTGTGGTCCTTTGTCCTTACAGCTGTGCAGTACTGGGGATGCTGGTGATTTGCAGCCTTTCTCAGGATGTTTAAAGGATCTGATGTGAACAGGCTGTTGCTCCGTGTGAGAAGCTGTGTACCAGTGACCGAGTCAGCATGAAGCTGCTGCAGTTATTTAGGTCACTGTGCTTCTCAGACGGTCAGCTGACTGTCACGTTCGGTACTCGTTTGCCTCCTAGCTGCGGAATCCGGAAGTGCATCTTTCTCTCTGAGCTTGAGGGACTTCATTTAGAAGTCCAATGAGGTCGTTCCTGGTGATGTATGCGTCCATGACCACCTTGGTTCAGGCTGATTTTATGTGACGTATCTGCTGAAGATCTGAGGCAAACAAGTTTGTACTCTTATTCCATTCACTGTCGATGGAAAGCTCTTTTGACTCGGGTCCATCCAGGGCGATGGCTTTAGAAGTCGCACATTTGTTCCTGGAATACTTCTGAAAGGTTCCTCAGCTGCCAGCCAGTGGTCTGTTAATGCTAGGCACTAAACTAAATATAAATTAGCAATAGAAACACTTTGAGGTGATGGCAGGTGGACCTTTGGATTTGCACTTTTCCTGACTGTCAAGCACCAACCTCATGCAATTGCTAATAGGAATATGTTAGAGGAATAAATTAGTGAGATTAAGACTTCTTGCTCTAAAAGTCCCTTTTAAAGCATCCTTTCTGGTCTACTTGGGTATAATAGCCCTAGTGGAGAAAGTATAAACATATCTGGTTCTTTATCTTCGGTCTGAGCTTTTTTGGATATGGATATTCTGGCCAGGTTGACAGAAGTGATCAGAACAAGCCTTAATCTCAGAGTCAGGAATTTTGCAGCTTCAGTGGAAGCAAAGGCCTTACAGGGACAGCATGGGTCACTAAGGTGCAAAAGAAGATCTTTTCCTCCTTTTGGTCTAAAGTCCCGGTACTTCAGCTGACTCAGATGGGGAAAATGCCTTGCATTTTACCACCAGCATGTAATCACACCTCCCCACAGTGTGGAATGAAATGAAACACGAACCTGGAGGCAGTAAGATTGTGAACTTGTGTTGTCACGTCATTTATTTACAAAAAAAAACATGGTTACCATGAAAACAAACAAAACAAAAACATAACCAAGATCTAAAAAGTTGAGCTCAACACAGAAAAATGCACGTCACCACGGTCATGTGACACTGACTACACGAGACACGACCACGCTGTCAATTTACAGTTTACTGTTAAAGCGCTAACAGATGATCGGTGCTGCAGTGTGCATCCTCTGAAATTCAAATCTGCCTCTTCCTCTTTCGTTTCCTGCGGTGGACGACTCTCTCGCTGAGCTTTGTTTTGGTTCATCTCCTCTAGAACTTGAACTCTTTGTATTTCTTGGCGCCGCCTCGCGTGTCCTGCGGCTGGGCCTTCCTCTTTTTTTGCTGTTTGGCGACAAGGAAGCAAAAATGGAGGAGGAGGGGGAAACTATTAATATTCAAATGTCACCTCAAGGGAAAACCTAAAATGACCGTTGACTTCCACTTTCCTTTAGGCTATAAACAGAACTCATTTACAGTAACATGACGGTAATCGACAGGTCAGGTGTGTTGGTCATGTGATCAACAACATGGGAACTAGCATGTTTTGACCTTTTAACCAAACAAAATTGATTTTTTTGTTTTCAAAGAGGCTTTTCTGATTTAACTTCTGCCTTTGTTGATTGAAATCGCGCCGCTATCTGTCTGCAACATTTCTTTAAAGCTTCCAGGAGCTGAGCGTGTAATCAGACCAGAAATCAGCTACACAAAAACATTTGTATGAAGGAAAAATGTTTTCAAAAACTGATTGTGTGTCTTAGTACCTTCTGTTTGGCTGCGTGCTCAGCCACCATGTCGCTGAAGTCCTCCTTCTCCACCTGAGCCTGCTGCTCCCTCACGTGCTCCTCGTACTTCTGCGTCATGGCCATCGGGTCCAGCTCCAACTCCTCCGGGGCCAGGGCCACCTCCACGCCCTGCGACTCCTGCCCTCCGCCAGCCTTACGACTGGCCATGGCCTGAGGACAGCAGAGAGGGTATTTAAGAGGAAGTGGCAGAGGAGAATGGGAAAGAAACGAAAAATGGCTGTAACGTCATTTCATTTGGACACACTTCTCCTTACCGCTGACATTTCGTAAATGTGCGTCGAGGCCATCATGGATGCTCCTACGGGTCCCGTTCGTCTTTCGGGGAGAACAGTGAACAGCTGCGGTGTCTCATTGCTGCAAAACAAGAATGTGTCAAACTAAGAAAAGCGCATGGTGTTTTAGAAACGCAGAACTGCTCTTGCTTGTTCTAAATGAATGCTGTGTGTGGGTTTAACTTCCACGACAAATGTGAAGAAATCTGTGCTACAAACATCAGTGCTACACTAATTTTCTATTATATGGTACCACAAGAGTGGCATTAGACACAAATCATAGTGGGTGTGATGGCATTTTCCCCCTGTTGTTTACAGCAAAAGTGACTCATTTATTTTTTATTTTTTTAGACAGCATCATTCATCTAAATAAATGTGAATGGGTCATTCCATGTCAGCTCCTCAAATGCCATCAAATATCAGGACAGTTTCACTCTGCATGAAATTGTGTCTTTTTTCTTATATTTAAGCTTTAATATCTGTGAAATCTGATTTGGATTGTTTTAAAGGATATTTTGTGTCTTGTACCTTAAACCTCAGTCCCTCTGCTGTCAAAGGCCAGACTCCCAAACATTTTACAGACCTCGATCATCCGCCATTCTTTGTTAGCTTTACACTCCTGAGAGTCCACATTTACAGAGCTGTAGTACCAGAAGATTTCAAAAGGACCCAACTCCAATACTCTCAAAATTAGAAGCACCTAAAAACACCCCATCACTCACCCTTGAAATACTTGGGAGCTAAAATGCATAATTCCTATTAAGAGGTGCATTTTTCACTTGTAGTGTTTTTTGTTTTTAAAGATAAATCTGATGATCCAATGGGTAAGTAAAGAGGTACAGAGTGGAGCGACACTCACCCATCCATGGCCTCTTCGATCTTCTTCTTCCTCAGCTCGATCAGCTCTGGGGTCTCCATGCCAGCTGGTACTGATGAGAAGCCTCCTGGGGTGATCAAACCACTGAAACACACAAAGTGACACACAGTACACGGTGAGGTAATTGGTGGGCACCTGAGTACAAACTTCATACCAGCAAGGCCTTGAGAAAAGTCTGAAAGCTGTGGGCAGACACACACACACACACACTGCCTCAGTCGACCTTCTGTTAGCAAAAACTGAATCAAGGCACCGATGAACATGAGCGAGGACATGTAGTCACTCACTGCATCACGACATACTCGGAGAAAACAACCCAGTTAAATTCTAACATCACTGGCCGATTCACAGGTCATTTACTGTTACAGTTACACGCTAAATGAAAGAAACCGCTTTAAAGTTGATGTCAATCTCAGCATTGACGTCTGTTTGTTTACACGTCTGTGAACTGGATCCATGAAAGTCTTTCGCGGCAAGGATTATTTTTTTCCCCCTGACATATCCGCAACATTAAAAACAACTTTAGACCGAAGTGCTGAGCCTCACACACTCTGAGCTGAAAGCACACAAACCCATTTTTACTTGGATGTGAGCCAATAAACAAATGTTAGCAACTGCTGACTCAGATGTTTGTGAGGTGCTACCCTTTTGATTTTAGGATTTACACTTTCCTCTTTTCTCTATAACTATTTATTTCTAACTTAAACAAAAAAAAAGAAGAAGATATAAAAACGCTTCAGGGTAAGAAAACCCTCTAAATAACAGGATTTAAGACTCATCTATTAATCATTATTAGCTTCTTGATTAAATCCTTGACTGTACTGTGCACAGTACGCACCTGTCTGCTGGTGTGAAGAATCCAGTTTCATCTGGTTTCTCCTCATCGCTCTCCTCCTCCTCCTCCTCCTCTGATGATTCCTCATCCGAGGGTTCTAGCTCTCCCCACGGTGTGTGGTCCACCTCTTCTTCCTCCGCCTTAGCCTAAACGTAGAAACACGTTAGTCATCGTTAACATGTAGCAATCACAAACCTAAACAGTGAAGACAGAAAATTTCAATTTGTATGAAATTCATACCAGGAAATGCACCAACAAACAATCATACACAAGAGTTACTGTTGTTGTAGGACTTTAAGCAACAGTATTTACTCTTTTACATTATTAAGAAGTTATTATGATGATTACTATTATTTTTCTGAGTGTATATATTGCACTCCTGACCTGGAAGTCTGCAGAATTGGTCCCAAACACGTCGCCGTAAAGGGGTTTGCCCATCTCGTCTACTGGGGGCTTCCCCCAGCCTCCGGCGTGATAACCAAAAGTACAGTTCTGATGAAGGGATGCAAATAAACAACATTAGGAAAAATGAGCAATAAGGTGGTGATTCACTAACATAACTGCTAAACTGCTTTTTTTTTTTTTGTCTTAAAGAAGCTGGATATTTTGTTACCTCTGGGATGGGGGAGTTGAGTCCAGGGATCTTCAGGTTGGGATAGGAGGGAGGAGGTCCGTACCTCTGCATGGCTATCAACCAGGGAGGTGGCACCTTGTGGGCGTTCTAGTGATGAAGACAAAGTGAAAATCCAAGTGAAATTCTAGCTCTGTTCTCTCAGTAAACACTAAGATGGGCTGATCACATTTTCCAAGCTAAAAATATGCTCAGCATACATTTGCGTGCCTGCTGGTGTTGCTTGCCACAAAAACACCGCCTGGTATATTTTTATGACTGTCGTTACAGCAGCATTGTCCTTATTACTGTGTCGGTGTAAACAAGTCCTGTCACGTCTTATCTGACACATTTATTCTCACAGCTTGTACATTCAACCACTTAACAGCAGCAACAGAGAGAGTGACATAATGAGATAGCAGGGAGAGTGATACTACAACAGGACAGTAACAACAAAACCAGGGCAGCTGATTTATTCTTCATACAGCAGCTTTTATATCACACTCTTACATAATTACAGAATCTCACTGAGATCAAAATGAGCCCAAGAACACAGTAAACAAAGACAGTACATGAAGCTCTACGATCACCAAGGATCTGTTTGTTTATATGTGCTCAGATTTGTGTGTTTAAGAGAAACTGCAGTTAGTTTTAAACTTGTTGGCTGTTTTGCTGGGAGTTCATTAAATTTGCATAACATTTGAACAATCGTGAAACTCACAGGTCCAACTGGCATGCCCAGAGCGATACGCAGCTCATCAGACAGATCTCCCGGTTTCTTCTCTTTCAGACGAGTTTCAAACTCTTTACCCTGCAGAGCCACAAAAGCACAAAGAAGGTCATGGAGCTGTAGCGCTCATAACGTCACTTTAATAAATGTACATACGTGCTCCTGATTACATGTGAGAATTCTTGTACCTCGTAGTAAAGGTCTCCGTGGATGGTGAGCTTGGGCTTGATTTGCCACTTGAAGAAAGCATCGTGGAGTTTCTGGTAGTCGATGTCGATCTTTCCCATCTTGGGACGAACCTTCTCTCTCATTTTGGTTTTCATAGTTTTGGCATCCTCCTGCGAGTGGACATAAAAACAGAGCCATTAATCATGCAGTATTATTTCTGCTAATGTTGACTCAGACGATCAGAAGGCCACCCACCTTCTCCTGCAGAGCCTCCCTCATCTCCTGGATTCCCGTCCTCTTGATGAACTCGGGCAGCTCAAACGGCGGCTTCTCGATACCTCTCTTTCCCTGCAGATACTTTCGTTTGAAGCACCAGTGTCTGGGCACCGGCACAGTGTTCCTGGTGGCTTTTAAGTGCACGAGAAGCTTGGGCTCCTGAGCTGTCACATCATGCATTTCCACCACATCTGGACGAGCCACCAACTAAAGCAAAGTGCCAGGAGGAGAAATAAAAGGTTATGATCTATTCAGAATCAGACACAGACTTTTAGACTGAAAAAACAAACCACATATTTTTACCTGTTTGAGTTCAGCCACTGTCAGCCGGTTCATCCTCCTCAGCTTCTTCTTGGATAGTTTAGGGGCATCCGGCCTGATTTCCTGCACATGAGAAACGCTTCAGATGTTTAGCACATAAGCAGACATGATTTTGCTCTGTTCGCCTAACAGATGGAGGGATTCAAACCTCATCACTGTCGTCACTGTCTTTCTTCTCTTCCTCAAATCCTTTTTTCCGCAGCACAGCTGTCTCGTGCTTCTCCGACTTATCAGGCTCCTTCTCCTTCTCTTTCTTCAAGTCATCAGTCAGCTAGAAAAAGACAAGGAAAGAGACTGCATTAGAGGTGGGGATCAAAGAGGATGCTATTATAGTCTATTATGTCTGCTGCAGTTACCTTAAACGCCTCAAAAATTCGCTTGAAGAAGATGAAGTTGGGGTCGTAAATCTCTGGCTCCTCTGTGACATACTCAATCTCCACCTCTTGCTCCTTCTCTTTGTCCTTCTCCTTGTCGCTGCTCTCCTTCTGCTGCTGCTCTGCCTGCTCCTTCTTCTCCTGCGCTCGCTTCTTCTTGCTCTTCTTTTTGCGGTTCCTGCGTTTGCGGTTTTTCTGAGGAAAGGTTTGGTTCATAAATTCAGAGACGCGGTCCCAATAGCTTAAAATAACTGCCTCATTGTGGAGTCATTCGTGTCGGGAACTACAAATCCTGTTTTTACAGCTTTGTGTACCGTTTCCCGGGCTGACAATTTTAAGTCTCAAGCAACAACTATCAACGTCAATTCCTCGTGGACTCACAATGCTATGACTTTTAAAGGTGCCCAACGTTGATGCTTTAAAGAGACTTACATCTTTTTTAGACATCTGGCTGTCATCATCTGTCTCAGACATGGGCAGTGCGGACATGTCCATCTCTCCTCCCTCATCGTCATCGTCATCCTCTTTTGAAAGATATACATGTATATTTTTTTTTTTAAAAAGTATGGTGATCATACTGTAAAACCTCATTTTCCAAACACAAATCAACAAAAATATTTATTTTGAATTAGACAACTTAAAATATTTACAGCTGGTCTTCCCAGGCTGACATTACAGCACAAAACTGATTGTAAATAAATAAAAATAAGGTTTTTGGTTCAGAGCAGTCTAACCAGCTGACCGACCTATCGGATCAGTGAGTTGCTCCTGTCGGATCTCCTTCAGCTGGAGGATCTTCTCCAGAGCTTGGGGGATCTTGGGCCCAGTGACGCTCATCTCCTCGCTCTGCCAGCTCTAAAATTTACACCAAAAAAATGTGCGATTAGGGAAATTTTATGTGCACCAGTGTGTCTGAAAACAACAACAACAACAAACCCTACTGTCTGTCAGCAAAACTTGGTCCTAGCATGTTTGTATTAGTCTGCAATTTTGACTAATGCATACATGTCTGGACGCAAAATACAAACAATGGTGGAAAAGGAGTCAAACTATCTAATTTGGTCATGTATGATGAATCAACAGGTCAGCACAGCTTTCCAATATCTTTAAAAAAAAAAAATCCCAAAAACTTCAGAACAGTTTTCTGAGAACACTAAATTACACTACATATGGGAAGTGTGTGTGTGTACCTCTCTGTTATCCTCTCCAGGAGGAGGCGGCACTCTGTGTTTCTGAACTGGTAACATGCTGACCCCTGGAGGCAGAGGCCCTAAAACACACACAATTAATATAAAAACACACACAATTAATATAATTAATGCCGTTTCAGAAGAAAAAAATGTCTTTCAAATTCTGGCTCTTTAAAACTGGCTTAAACTCACCTCTGATTGGGGTGACAGTGGGCATGGACCTGGGCTGCATCTTGGCCATCTCGTGCTGACGTTCCTGTTCCAGGAGCACTGCGGCCTGAGGAACGAGGAGGAGGAAAGAAAAGATGAGGTGAAATTTGAACACAACCAAAAAAACACATTTATAAATCCACCTTTTGCTGGTTATTCAGGTCTGGGTCACGGGGTCAGAAGTATGAGCAGAACTCTCTCACCCCAGCCACCTCCTCCAACTCTTAGGGGACCAGAGGTCTTCCCAAGCCAAATGTAATCATTCCAGCGTGTCCTGGATCTGCCTCAGGGCCTCCTCCTAGTGGAGGGAGCCCAAAAGACCTCAACTTAGAGTGGTCCAGGAGGCAATGCTATTCAGATGCCTTCTCATCTGGTTTCCTTTGATGTGGAGTAGTAGTGGCCCTACTCTGAGCTCAGCAAATGCTCCCAAAGCAGGAGAAACAAATTCTGTCAAGAGATACCTCCCTTGGTACAACACCCCAAGATCTTTACACACTCACGACAATAAATGCAGTGCATCATGTTGTCAGCTTTTCTGTATCTTAGCCAGGGGAACTGGTCAAACCACTCTATTGGAAATATATACACTCTCTCCCCCCTTTTAGTTTCAATGGGCTCAGTGTTGATTGTGGCTCATTATCTGATGCCATCTCCGGACTAGTGTTAGACATAACCTGAGAGGCTGATGGCTCCGTGTCAGAGGACTGGCTATTAATTTCAGACAGATCAGGCCTTAACAAAAATGCTATCAATGGTTCTTTTCATCTTTTCTCATTACCTCCAGCTACAATCAATCAGAGAGGTCCCGCCCTTGACTACCTCTGATTGGTTTAGACGACGATATGGGCATAATGTGTGTCTGTTGCTGACCACACAAAGACTTTTTTTTTTTTTTTTTACTTGAACAGCTGGTCACACCGGTGCGACCTAGGATTTTTTTTTTGTAGTCGCACCATTAAGAAATTTGGTCGCATGTGGTCGTACTCTAGAGCTCTGTGATTCATCGGTCACTCCCGCTCCACTCTCCCTCGTTTGTTAACTAGATACTTAAAACTTCTCTACTTGGGGCAGCAACTTGTTTCCACACTGTTTCCACAGTGTTTTTTTTTTTTTTTTCCCCCCTTTTTCTTCTTTTTTTTTATTTTTATTATTTTTTCTTTTAGTTTTTTTTTTTTTTTTAA